>PVJC01038212.1:0-16859 GCA_004026665.1 Murina feae | reverse complement strand
CGCTGTGGCTGCGATGGTCCTAGGTGGGTCGAGGGGCACACCCAGGCCCATTGCAGCCCCCGGGGCAGCCAGCTGGTCCCACCCCCGCTGCAATGGGCCTGGGTAGGTGGTGCGGAGGCTTAACAGCCTCCATGCCTGTGTGCCCCAGGACCCACCTAGACCCATCGCAGCCCTCGGGCGGGCTGATCCAGCCTGGCTGCAATGGGCCTGGGTGGGTCGTGTGGAGGCTCAGCAGTCTCCGTGCCTATGTGCCCTGGGACCCACCCGGGCCCATTGCAGACCCCTGGCAGGCTGGCTGCTCCTGCCCTGGGCTGCTGCCTCTATCTGCAGCAGAGGTCTTCAGTCTGCCCTGCTGGGCCGTAGTCTGTGGCTTCTTCCAGGGCTCCTGCCTCCCCCATCTTGACTGGGCTATTTTGCATACAGTCGCTCTGATTGGCTGGTGGACATGGCTTAGGCATCCCGAAGAGATGGTTAATTTCAATATTTCGCTTTTATTAGATTAGATAATGGGAAGTCAATGTCAGGGAAATTATAAATATAAAAATGGAATGTGTTGGATGACTAAAATAAAGCCCTGGGGTTCTGGTTGTATTGGAAGCTTCATGATTTAATTCATGATGGTGTCAGTATGAACCCACAGTTTTTTATATATACAAATAGACAAAGATGTATAAAACACACACACATTTCCTAATTTCATCCACTGAGCAGGCCTAGAAGCAATGATAACCCAGCCTACTTAGCACTCAAATTCTGGTTTCTAAATAACATTTCCACTAAAAAGAATCAGAAGTCCTGCAAAAGATGATCCTGGAACATCTTATGCCAGAAAATGAGGAAGTGCTCAAAGAATGATGAGGAAGGCCATTATCAAAAGATTGAGATGAGCCAGTTTAACAAATCCTGGAAATTTTTAGTATCAAAATAAATAATAGTAAAGGATTATAATCCTCTCTTTCCAAGTGTATAAAACTCTGTCAAGTAGTCACTAGGAGTTATAATTCCTGAGGGCTAAAAGTATGACTTCCTGTAGTATGTGCAGATGCATTTTAAACAGTTCACAGCTTGATTAATGCCTTTGTGGTAGAATGAAAAGCAGTGAGTGAGGCATAGCTGCTCTACCAATAGTGCAAGGCAGTGAAGACAGACTTAGGCACAAGTACGTATGTGTTTATTCTTTCCGTATTCACATGTATTTGAAGACTATAACTCTGAGAAGCAACAGAAGGGCCATGCTCTGGAAGAAGCACGAATCTCTGATATCTAGGTCAAGCAGACAGATGGCATTGTGAGGTGAGGGAGTTTGGAAGTAGAACACGTGTGCACATGTGCACACACACACACACACACACACACACCAGGAAATGGGATGAAATGATCCAAGGTGAAGAGGCTAGTGAGTAACAGGTAGCCCTATCATTGATGTGAGCTAAGATACGAAAGAAAAAATAAGTTTATTAGATATCTATCACTATGTTCCTGCTCAGCTCCCCTTCCCTGGTAACAGAAAACTTCTTTTCTGCAGCAAACCCAATCTGAAAACATATCCCACCCCCATTTTACTAGGATACAGGAAACAAAGGTACCAGGTCTGAGCAGTCAGTGTGCCCTGTATGCCCTGGCCAGAGGATTAGTTCCCACCGGGTACTTGGCCCAGTAAGTGGAACCAGAATCCTCTACAGCAGTGCTGCCCCGCCTGTGATGTGTACTTGCATCACCGGGACCTTTTATAAATGACAGCCCTGATTCAGAAGGGAAAGGGCAGGCTTGAGATTCTGGATTTCTAATAAGCTCCCCAGTGATGCTGATGTTGCTGGTCCAGGGTCAGTTTTGAACATGAAGGCACGTCAGAACCTTTCTGCCAGCGTTAGCAGGAGGAAGTGCTCTTATATCAGAGTGGCTAAGCTGACAGACTGTGTTTCTGGGGGCTGGGGCTTTTCCACAAGCTGCTGGCGGGTTTTTCTATGTTTCTGTCACTCCCTTTATGTGTTCTTTGTCATTAGATTACACAATAATAGAAAACAGAGTTTGTGTATTTATCATTTCCCATGATGTCTTATCACTATTTTATTGCTATGTTTTCAACAACCAACTGGAAAGAAATTTTAAATTCTTTACATGAAAGAGATAGAAAAATATTTTTATGGAGTGATAAAGAATGTGAAGGAGGAGGATTAGTTACGCACTAATACCCTCTGAATATCCTGAGACAGCCCTACATCTTGACCTCATGCAGCTATGAAACACTGGCATCACTTTCATAATCCCTCCAGGTGCTCATTATGAAGAATCACAAGGCAATACCCCTGAAGTACAAAAAAACACAAATTCCAAAGATGAGATTAAAGGAACTTCAGAAAAATATTAATCTGGTTTAGAGATTTATTCAGTGCTTTGTAAATTAAACACTATGGTCTCTAACATGGCTTCTACAATTGATATTGTCAATTTATTTTATTTCTTAATGCCTAATTAACTTCATTTATTTTTTTTCATAATTTATTTCTAAGATGGGGAAAGCCTGGGAAAAACTATATGTATGATTATTTTTATTTTTTAATTTAAATTCTTCATTGTTTAAAGTAATAAATGAGACTCCTTTCCCCTTACCTCCCATTGACCTCTCCCCAGATGTTCCCACCTCCTAGCACATTCCCTCACCCCTCCTACTGTCTATGTCTGTTAGTTATACTCATATGCATGCATACAAGTCCTTTGGTTCATCTCTTACCCCTTCCCTGCCTTCCCTCATAGGTTGGACAGTCTGTTCAATACTTCTATGTCTCTGGTTCTCTTTTAGTTCAACAGTTTATGTTGTTCATTATAATCCACAAATGAGTGAGACCGTGTGATATTTATCTTTCTCTGACTGGCTTATTTTGCTTTGCATAATGCTCTCCAGTTCCATCTATGCTGTTGAAAATGGTAAGAATTCCTTCTTTTTTATAGCAGCATAGTATTCCATTGTGTAGATGTACCACAGTCTTTTAATCCACTCATCTGATGGGCACTAAGGCTGTTTCCAAATCTTAGCTATTGTAAATTGTGATGCTATGAACACAGGAGTGTATATATCCTTTCTGATTGGTGATTCTGTTTTCTTGAGTTATATTCCTAGAAGTGGGATTACTGGGTCAAATGGGAGTTCCATTTTTAATTCTTTGAGGACACTTCATACTGTTTTCCAGTTAATTTATTTTCAACCAAAAGAAAGAAGTTTTATCAAAAACAATTACCAGAGACTAGCCAACTACACTGTAGTTTTGAACTATACTCTAAGATATATTGGAAGTGTATCATTAAGTCACTGCAATACCTTTTCATGTGCCCAGGATAAGAAATTTAATTGATTCACTTCCCTTCAAGACAATAATCCAGAGGTATCTTCTTCATTTATAGAGAATCCCAATTCCTAACTCACTTACTTGGATATAAGCAAAAATTTTATAACTTCCTCTTTTAATCAATGCCTGATTAAAAGTCCAGTGACTTTCAAGATCAGGCAATAATTTTCCTCCTGAACCAAGTTAAGTTAGTCCCTTCATAAAAGTCATCTTTAATACTAAAAACTAATATGGAGAAAGCAACTAATTCAACCCATCTAATAACCTATTCACATGCCCACAGATGCATGTATGCACACAAACACACACATGCGCGCAATTCTCAACAGTACACTCCCTAAAGAAGAAGTGCATACATAATTATCCTAGGCTCTTATTTGTCCTTCAGGCTACTCAGTCTCCAGGAGGGGAGTGTTCTCTTCAGCTCCACCCTTCCAGAGAGGTAGCTCTAAGTTTTCCCTTTCAGGAAAGATGTATTAGGAAGCCTGATTGTAGGTGCATTTCTAAACTGTGTTATGTTATTCTGTACTCCATTTGTCTAATTCCTATATCTTTCAATTGATTAAAAATTAGAGCACAAGAGAAAGGGTATGGTTGTCAATCACCTCCTCAAACATCTAAAGTCAGCAGCTTCTATAGACACATATAATCCTTATAACTTTATTCCTAAATAATTTAACACAGCTTTTAGATTGGAGGCATTTTTCCATCACAAATAGGAAAAAATATTGTTCTTTTGAGAATTATACAATCTTTTAATCCCAGACATACTTAATGTGTGTGCATATGAAAAAGTATACTGATAATTTAATCCTATATTCATAATGCTCCCTCTTTACTCTAAAAAATAACAAAATATGTGCTCAATTATAGTATCTTTTAGTAGCCAGAGTTTTCTAGTTCAATTAGTTCTTTCTTCAATCTCTTCAACAAAGATTAGAATATAATAAGTGATAGCTTCTGAAGGTATTTCTATACAGAAATAAAATACTAGTAATAAAGACAAAGAAGTTTTCTGGACAAATAATATGATATTGGAGTGGAGTTTAAATAATCTAAACAATAGGTTTTGGCCCATTTCAAAACTATTTATTTTAAACTAGAGTCTTGGTGCACGGATTCGTGCATGAGTGGGGTCTGGCTGGCCAGCCCCAATTGGGGTTAATTCGGGCCAGGACAGTTGAGGGCAGGGCTGCAGACAGATGGCCAACAAGCCCCAACCCCAATGAGAGTAGGGGGGACCAATCAGGGCTGCAGTGCATGTCAAAGCAACTTGTCATTCCGGCATTCCAGTTGCTTGGCAGATAGATAGATAGATAGATAGATAGATAGATAGATAGATAGATAGATAGATAGATAGATAGATAGATATCAGGATGGCTTTGGACAGAAATATGTACATTTACAAATTCAGGGTTAGCTTATATCACTGGCCCTAAGATACCAGAATATATATTATTGATTTAAAGGAAAATCATATTCTTTAAGTGCCAGATAAGTATATGGCAAAGATGATATATCAGTATGACATAATAATCTGGAAATCTAGTAGAAGGAACTTGCAATTTTGGCTATGAGAATATCAGATTCACTCTTCCAATGTACACACCTGTGAAATGGGCACTCTCCAGATCACAGCACATAGAAGTGGGTCCAAGAGAACAGGACTCTCACTAGGTGGATGAGACAAAGGTCAGAGTTTGGTCTGCAGAGGGAACTGTACAGAGGAGAAACTCTAGAAATCTGCACATGGGTCTTGTAAGTACTTGGCTGAATATTAGGATGCACCAACTCAGTGTGAGAATCCAGGAAGTCTAGAAAAATATAACTACTGGGGGCTATAAAATGAAAAAGTACCTATAGGCTACATGGATATGGGAGACTAGATATAGAAGAGACTTCACTTAACTCTCAGGTTATTCAGTTGAGGCCTCAGAAAGGTTATGCCTTTAAGGCAGGGCTAGTCTATCTCTGCAAACAACTTCAAAAAAGTCACATTTCTGCATGATCAAAGCTTTCTGAGCAAAGAATAATGTCATCTGAGTGAAATGGTGATTATATATAGACAGAAACTTCTAGAATGATATAAAAATTTATCTCCCAGAGCTATGTGTTTACACGATGAAAGGTAATGGACGTGGAGCCATGTGTTTATATTCCAAAGGGGAATTTTCTTTCTCTCTGCCTCCTTCTCTAGAGGGAAAAGTTTTCAGCTGTGCAAGCAGTTTCTTTATAAGCTCTAAGATTAATACTTTCTGAATTCCTCTCATACACAGTAACCCTCCACCCTGCCCATCCATGTGACATCTGCCCTCCTCACATAACCCCCTGAGTAAAAATGGGCCAAGGGAAACCAATACAAGATCTGCTGCAGGTAAACAGTCAGCCTCTGATCTAGAAACCTTGGGTTTACTGTCAGGATAAAGTAAATCCTAACTAATAAAAGTGTAATATTAAAATTAATCGTTTCTTCAGGATGCCTAAGCCACGCCCACCAGCCAATCAGAGCGACTGTATGCAAATTAACCCAGCCAACATGGAGGCCAGCACTCAGGGAGCTGAGTAAACAGGCAGCATCCGTTGCAGCAGGAGTGAAACTGTTTGTGGGCCGTCTGGGCTTCTCTCTTCTCCATGGAACAACATATTTCCAACATTGTTTCAATCCTAGAAGTCTCAGGAGCTGAAGCAAACAGCAGGCCGGGCCTGGCTTCTAATTAAACATTGTTTCATTATAGAAGCCAGAGTTGAAGCACAGGAAGTTTCATTAACTGCCTAGGCCCCGGTTTAAAGGAACAGTGTATCAATTATAGAAGATAAACAAACACCAGAAACCTGCTTCCAGCCAGCCTTGCTGGGGCATTGAGTCAACGGGAGCTGTGGGCAGCCTGAAATTCTGAAAACAGCCATCAGCCCCTCACCTATGCTGGCCACAACCCAATGGGGTGAGGGACATTACTGGGGGGCTGGGCCAGCCTGCAAACAGCCATCAGCCCATCAGCCATGCTGGCCACACCCCAGTGGGGTGAGGGACACCACTGAGGAGCTTGGCCAGCCTGCAGACAGCCATCAGCCCCTCAACCAGGCTGGCCAGGTACCCCAGTAGGGACCCAAAACCTGAAAGGAATGTGGGCAGCCTGAAAACGGCCCTCAGCCCATCACCCAGGCTGGCCACACCCCAATGGGGTGAGGATCCACACTGGGGGTATTGGCCAGCCTGCAAACAGCCATCAGCCGCTCACCCAGGCTGACCAGGCACACCAGCAGGTGGACATTCCCAGAGGGGTCCCAGACTGCGAGAGGGCACAGGTTGGGCTGATGGACCTCCCGAGTGCACAAATTTTTGTGCACCGGGCCCCTAGTCTTAACTAATAAAAGCGTAATATTGAAATTAACCGTACCTTTGGGATGCCTACCAGCCAATTAGAGCGACTGTATGCAAATTAACCCAGCCAACATGGCAGCCGCCACTCACGGAATAAACAGCAGCTTCCATTGAAGCAGGAGTGAAAGCGAAACTGTCTGTGCGCCCGCTCGGCTTATCCTTGCCTCAAAGCAAAACATGTTTGCAACAAAATAACAATCATAGAATCCTCGGGAGCTGAAGGAAACAGCAAGCTGGGCCTGACTCTAAGGGTAACATTGTCTCATTATAGAAGCCGTGAGCTGAAGCAGAAACGAGGCTTCTTATTAGGCCTCGCCTTAAAGGAACAGCATCAATTGTAGAAGATAAACAAACTCCAGAAATCTGCTTCCAGCCAGCCTTGCTGAGACATTGGGTCAATGGGAGCTGTGGGCGGCCTTAAAGCCCCTCACCCAGGCTGGTCAGGCACGCCAGCAGGTGAACATCCCCTGAGGGATCCCAGACTGTGAGAGGGCACAGGCCGGGCTGAGGGACCTCCCGAGTGCACAGAGCGGCTGCAGGGCAGAACAACGCAGGACCCAGGACTGGTCAGTGGGAAAGAGTCAGAAGGGTTGGTGGCCTGCTTGGTGGCTCCCTTTGCGGGGCACCGGGAAAGAGGCAGTGGGTGCCGAGGGCCTGCTTGGCGGCTCCTCAGGCCCTTTGAGGGGCACCGGGGAGCGGGAAAGAGGCAGTGGCCTGCTTGCCAGCTGCCCAGGCCCTTTGAGGGGCATTGGGGAGCAGGAAAGAGGCAGCGGGGGGTCAGTGGCCTGCTTGGTGGGCTTCCCAGGCTCCTTGCAGGGCACTGGGGAGCGGGAAAGCAAGGCGGCGGGCCAGAGAGCGGGAAAGAGGCGGCAGGGGTTCAGTCGCCTGCTGGGTGGGCTTCCCAGGCCCCTTGCAGGGCATCAGGGAGCGGGAAAGCAAGGCGGCGGGCCAGGGAGCAGGAAAGAGGTGGCAGGGGTTCAGTGGCCTGCTTGGTGGGCTTCCCAGGCCCCTTGCAGGGCACCAGGGAGCAAGAAAGCAAAGTGGCAGGACAGGGAGTGGGAAAGAGGCAGCGAGGGGTCAGCAGCCTGCTTGGTGGGCTTCCCAGACCCCTTGCAGGGCACCGGGGAGCAGGAAAGCAAGGCAGCGGGACAGGGAGCGGGAAAGAGGCGGTGGGGGGTCTCGGCCTGCTTAGCGGTTGCCCAGGCCCTTTGCGGGATACCGGGGAGCAGGAAAGCAAGGCTGCAGGGGCCGGGGTCCTGCTTCGCAGCTCCCCAGACCCCTTGGCGGCACTGGGAAGTGGAAAAGGAAGGCAGCAGGGGACGGGTGAGTGGGAAAGAGTCAGCAGCCTGCTTGGCAGCTCCCTAGGCCCTTTGGGGGGCACTGGGGAGTGGGAAAGCAAACTCTTGGGGGCTGGGGGCCCACTTGGCGGCTTCCCAGGTCCCTTCCGGGGATCAGGGAGCAGGAAAAGGCTGGCCTTACCATGAGGCGGGGTTTTCCCTGCTTTCTGGTGGCTGGAGGAAGATGGACAGTAGGCAAGCTTGGGAGGCAGGCAGCACCCAGCCCTGGCCACAGCTCAAAAAAGAGAACAATGTGCAGGGAAGGGCAAGAGTCTGAGAGATCAACATAGAGGAGGTGCCTGCTCCAAGCCTCCACGGTGTGCCTGGGGGCAGGCCTCCAGCAGGTAGACACACACAGGAGGACTGCTCTGAGCCTCAGATGCGGCTGGGGGCAGGTCCCCAGTGGCAACACACACACACACACACACACACACACATACACACACACAAAAGGCGTCCGGCAGACTGGGGCCATCATAGGACATCCACTGAGGGGTTCCAGACTGTGAGAGGGGGTAGGCTGGGCTGAGGGTCCCCCCCGTCCCCCTGTGCACGAATTTTGTGCACCGGGCCCTTAGTCCTATATAATAAAATGGTAATATGCAAATTGACCCTAAGAGCAGAATGACTGGGAATGACTGGTCACTATGACACACACTGGCCACCAGGGGGCAGACGCTCAATGCAATGTGCTGCCACAGGAGGAGCTCTGCTCAGCCACAAGCCAGGCTGATAGCTGCCAATACTGCAGTGGTGGTGGAGCCTCTCCTGCCTCCTCAGCAGTACTAAGGTAAGGTGACCAGATTTTAAGATTGGTAAAGCAAAACACCATTGACCGCTTGGCTGCTGAAAACTGTATCTTCCCTTCCCATTCTCCTGATGTTCCCTAGCTTGTTGTGCATTCTTTCCAAAAATTGGGACTTTTTTAAAATGCCGCGGGACATGGGAAAAGTTGTTAAAAATCAGGACTGTCTCGCCAAAAGCGGGACATCTGGTCACCTTACACTAAAAATGTCTGACTGTAGCTTAGGCCTGTTCCCCGCTGACAAGTGGACATTCCCCAATGGCTCCTGAGCTGCCACAGGGATGTCTGACTGCCAGCTTAGGCCCAATCGCCTGGGGAGTGGGCCTAAGCCAGCAGGTGGACATTCCCCGAGGGGTCCCAAACTTCAGGAGGGCACAGGCCGGACTGAGGGACCCCCCTCCCCTGAGTGCACAAATTATTGTGAAGTGGGCCTCTAGTATAAATGTAAAAACTTATTACTCTATTTATAAAATAACCATTACTTTAGACCTGCCCTCCCCCCAAAAAAAACAACTAAAACTAAAAATAAGCCTCAATAGGATCAACCTACTTCTCCAGTAGGTTAACTATCTTACAAAACAAAACTCAACAGACTTTAAATTAAAACAAGAAATCCCACTTCTTTCATTTGGCAAAATATTCTCAAGTTCCATCCATGTTATCCCAAATAAGTCAGTCAGAAAAAGCTACAAACTATATGATTTCACTCATATGTGGGATATAAAACTTAAATGAATAAATAAGACAAACAAAAACTCACAGAAACATGTAACAGTATGGTGGTTACCAGAGAAAAGCGGGGTGAGGAGTAATAAAGGGTAAAGGGGGCCAAATATATGGTGATGGAAGATGATTTGACTTTGGGTGATGGGCACACAATGCAATATACAAATCATATATCATAGAAATATACACTTGAAACCTATATAATCTTATTAACCAATGTCACCCCAAAATGTTTAATTAAAAATAAGTAAAGAAAAATAAAGAAATTCTTAAAAGTAAGAAAATACATTTTTCTCAACTGTATAATGTTCACAATGCCCAGAATACAGTCAATATTGCAAGGCCAGTGAAGCAGAAAAAGGAAGTAATACAGTAAAACAAAGTTAATAGAAACAGTCCCAGAGATGACATGGATGTTGGAATTAGGAGGCAAAAAATTTGTACACTCAGGGGGGTCTTTAACCCGACCTGTTCCCTCTCCCAGTCTGGGACACCTCCGAGGATGTCCACCTGTTGGCTTAGGCCTGCTCCCTGGGCAATTGGGCCTAAGCTGGCAGTCAGACATCCCTCTGGCAGCCCGGGAGCCCTAGGAAGATGTCCACTTGCCAGCGGGAGCAGGCCTAAGCTGCAATCGGACATCCTTAGCACTGCTGAGGAGGCAGGAGAGGATCCCACCACCACTGCTGTACTGGCAGCCATCAGCCTGGCTTGTGGCTGAGCAGAGCTCCCCCTGTGGGAGTGCAGTAATCACCAGGGGCAGTTCCTGCATTGAGGGTCTGCCCCCTGGTGGTCAGTGTGTGTCATTGTGACCACTCATTCCCAGTCATTCTGCTGTTAGAATCAATTTGCATATTACCCTTTTATTATATAGAATAGAGGCCTGGTGCATGCGTGGGGGCCAGCTGGTTTGCCCTGAAGGATGTCCTGAATCAGGATGGGAGGTCCCGCTGGGGTTCCTGGCCAGTCTGGGTGAGGGGCTGAGGGCTGTTTTCAGACTGCCCACAGCCCCTTCAGGGTAGGGGTCCCTGCTGGGGTGCCTGGCCAGCCTGGGTGAGAGGTTGAGGGCCGTTTTCAGGCTGGCCACATCCCCTTCAGGGTGGGGCTCCCTGCTGTGGTGTTAGGCCAGCCTGGGTGAGGGGCTGATGGCTGTTTGCAGGCTGGCCACAGTCCCCAGTGACCCAAGCTCCCAGGGAGGTTGGTGGAAGCAGGTATCTACGGTTTATATATCTCCTATAATTGAAATTTTGTTGCCTTGAGTGGAGGCCATAGCTGGCCTAGGCAGGCGGGAACCTTAGCTTCCTCCATCGCTGGGGCAACGAAGCCTCCTGTTTGCTCTAGCTCCATGGCTGCTGGTGGGTTAATTTGCATAGAGTCACTCTGATTGGCTGGTGGGCATGGCTTAGGATGTAGGGGAGTGACACAATTAGCATATTACTATTTTATTATATACTAGGGGCCCGGTGCACAAAAATTTGTGCACTCATGGGGGGTCCCTCAGGCCAGCCTGTGCCCTCTCACAGTCTGGGACCCTTCAGGGTATATCCACCTGTTGGCATGCCTGGCCAGCCTGGGTGAGGGGCTGAGGGCTGTTTGCAGGCTGCCCATAGTCCCTTCAGGGTTCAGGTCCCTATTGGGGTGCCTGGCCAGCCTAGGTGAAGGGCTGAGGGCTGTTTTCAGGCTGGCCACAGCTCCTATCGACCCAAGGTCCCAGTGAGGCTGGCTGGAAGCAGGTTTCTGGGGTTTATTTATCTTCTATAATTGAAACTTTGTTGCCTTGTGCAGAAGCCACAGCTGACCTAGGGTCCCAGGTTCGATTCTGGTCAAGGGCATGTACCTTGGTTGTGGGCACATCCCAGTAAAGGGTGTGCAGGAGGCAGCTGATTTATATTTCTCTCTCATCGTTGTTTCTAACTTGCTTCCCTCTCCCTTTCTCTCTGTAAAAAATCAATACAACATATATTTCTTAAAAATGCTAGATGTGTAATCAAGAAAAACATGATAATTTCAAGAGAAACATCAAAAGTGCTTTATTCAAAGTAATATCCATAGCTAGCTACACATTTCCCCATCTTTCAGTTAATTTGTGAATACCATGCCAAATGATCATTTCTTGTTTTGAGGCAAGCCATTCAGAGACCCAATTTTCCACTTCATATGTTTTGAAGTGCTGCTCAGAAAGTGCGTATGCCATCCATCAGAACAAGTGGTAATCTGAAGGAGCAAGGTCGGGTGAATGTGGCAGGTGGGTTAAAATACTTCCCAGGCAAGAGCTTTTAACGTGTCTTTAACTGGTTTTGAAGTGTGTGACTGTGCGTCCTCATGAAGCAAAATTACTTTGCCGTGTCTTCTGGCCCATTCTGTTCATTTCATGATCAATGTTGTGTGGTTCAAATCGATTATTTGTTGTCAGTAGTGATTAGTATTAACAGTTTCACCTGGATTTAGAAGCTCATAATACACCACACCTTCCTGATTTCACCAAATGTAGAGCATTGTCTTCTTTCTGAAGCAATTTGGCCGTTCAGTGGATGTTGATCAACTCATGATTTTGTGCATTTGGGATTCTCAAAATAAATCCACTTTTCATCGCCAATCACAATTCCATGCAAAAAAGACTTTCTTTCGTGCCACTGAAGCAACATTTTACTGTTGACTTTTCGGTTTTCCGTTGGTCTCTCCTTCAGTCGGAAATTGTTTGCTGAGCAACATTTAATCTTTCTGCAAGTTGTTTTGGAGTTTGACAAGCATCTCCATCCAATAGTGCTTGTAACTGTTGGTCTTCAAATTTTTTACGTTGACCTGGACATTGTCTTTCACATCAAAATCATCACTTTTAAAGCATTTAAACCAGCGTTCACAAGTATCTTGAGATGGAGCATGTTCACCATAAACTTCCTGAAGTGTATAATAACTTTAAGCTGCACTTTTCTTCAAAATAAAGTAATGAATTAAAACTTCCCACAAATGCTCTTTTTTTGGCATGAAATTCAACATTTTTAAGTGTAATAATATCTACGATGTTCGCACCATCAGCAAATTTGACATATGAAGTTTTGAAGCTTGCTGTCAATACAACAAAATAGCATACATATCAAATCGCATATACATCAAAATATGTGTAACTTCATCTATTGAAAAAAATCCACATTATTTACCAGTACATGTAGTAATAAAAGCCTAATATGCTAAGTGTCCAGTTGGCCAGTCAGCTGTTCAACCAATCAAAGTGTAACATGCTAAGGATATGCTGAGGCCGCTCAACTACTCACTATGATGTGCACTGACCACCAGGGGCAGACAGTAGACCAGTTGACCAGTCACTATGATGCGTGGGCCTAAGCCTTCAGTCAGATATCCCACAAGGGCTCCCAGGTTGCAAGAGGGCTCAGGCCACAGAAACATCAAAAGTGCTTTATTCAAATAGCCAACATATTTTTTTCTGTCTTTCTCTCCTTCAAATGTAATGCCAAAGGAATAAAATAAACATAATATAGGTTCCCCAGTTTCCCCCTGTTTTATACATTTTCCCCTTTTCTTTCTTCTTTACTATCTACCATCCATGCCCTATGAACTTTGACTCTTCAATAAACCCCCAGGCTTGCAAAAACAGTCCTCAGAAAATATCATTCTGATACTTGCTGAGTCCTCAAGCAAGAGGAATGAAAAAGGAACCACCTTCCAACTGCTAATGGAGGTTAAAATTGGAAAGTGCCTATGGTGAAATGCAAGGTGGCATCCTCAACTCTCCAATACCCTAGGAAAGTTCTGGTCTGCTGCAGCTGGAGAGTTCTACCTGCATTCAAGTGCTCCCTGGCAACACATTTGAGTGAAGTTTTTAACTTCTATTCACGCCACTTAAATATTTTTCTCTTAGTAGTAAACTCTATATGCAAAATAGTAAATTTGAAAATATAAAGCAAATGTATATAAAATGCTAGCTTAAAGCAAAATTTTCATAGAATATTTAAATACAAAAACTATAAAATGTTTAAGGTATACAGTGGTGGGTAAAATAGGTTAAATTATCAGCCATTACTACCTAAAGCTAAATCATAAATAAGGGTACAAAATCATAATAACAATAAGAAAACAAATATGATAAATAATACAATCTACACTAATAAAAGAGAAAGATGCAAATTGACCATACCTTCATGACACCCACCAGTCAATCATGAGTGACTATGCAAATTAACCCAACAAAGATGGCAGGCTAATTTGAATATGCAGGTGCCAACCAGCTGGGGGCGGGATGCTTGTGTCATTGCCATGGCAACGACGCAGGAGTTCCACACTGCCCCAGCCCACTGGGTAGTGTGGGAAGATGGAAAGGCGGCTCCGGGCCAGAATGAAGGCAGAAAAGTGGCTCTGGGCAGGAGCAAAGGCAGAAAGGTGGCTCCAGCCAGAGTGAAGGTGGTGCCAGCAGCCAGAAGGAAGGCCCATTCTTGCACGAATCTTTGTGCATTGGGCCTCTAGTATCTAATCTAATAAAAGCAAAATTTGACTGTTTTTTCGGGACACCTAAGCCATGCCCACCAGCCAATCAGAGCGACTGTATGCAAATTAATCCAGCCAAGATGGAGGCTGGCAGTCACAGAGCTGAGTAAACAGATGCTTCCATTGCAGCAGGAGTAAAACTGTTTGCCGGCCAATGGGTTTCTCCCACCTCCAGGCAACAACATATTTGCAACATTGTCTCAATTATAGAAGCCTCGGAGGTAAAGCAAACAGCAGTTCTGGCTGTGACTACTAAGACAACATTGTCTCAATTACAGAAGCCACGAGCTGAAGCAGACAGGAGGCTTCATTATCTGCCTAGGCTTCGGCTTAAAGGAATAGTGTATCAATTATAGAAGATAAATAAACCCCAGAAACCTGCTTCTAGCCAGCCTTGCTGGGACATTGGGTCAATGGGAGCTATGGGCAGCCTGAAAGCCTGAAAACAGCTCTCAAGCCGTCACCCATGCTGGCAGCACCCCAATGGGGTGAGGGTCTCCACTGGGGGGCTTGGCCAGCCTGCAGACAGCCATCAGCCCTTCACCCAGGCTGGCCAGGTACCCCAGTAGGGACCCAAAACTTGAAGGGATGGTGGGCAGCCTGAAAGCCTGAAAATGGCCCTCAGGCCCGCATCCAGGCTGGCCACACCCCAATGGGATGAGGGACGCCACTGGGGGGCTTGGCCAGCCTGCAAACAGCCATCAGCCCCTCACCCAGGCTGGCCAGGCATGCCAGCAGGTGGACATCCCCAGAGGGGTCCCAGACTGCAAGAGGGCACAGGTTGGGCTGAGGGAACCTCCCGAGTGCACAAATTTTTGTGCACCGGGTCCCTAGTAATCTAATAAAAGAGTATGTAAATTGACCATCACTCCAAGATACCCAAGCCACGCCCACAAGCCAATCAGAGTGGCTTTATGCAAGTTACATACAAGCCAAGATGATAGCTGGCAGCCACGGAGCTGGAACAAGCAGGAGGCTTCTATTGCAACTGCCTGACTAGGCCGGTGGGCCTTTGCTCAAGCAACAATGTTTCAATTATAAAAGCCACAGAGCTGAAGAAACAGGAGGCTTCATGACCTGGCTAGGCCTCAGCTCAAAGCAAGTGTTTTAATTATAGAAGATAAATAAACCCCAGAAACCTGATTCCAGCCAGCCTTGCTGGGACGTTGGGTCAATGGGAGCTGTGGGCAGCCTGAAAACAGCCCTCAGCTCCTCACCCAAGCTGCCCAGGCACCCCAGTAGGGACCCAAAACCTGAAGGGACTTTGGGCAGCCTGAAAACGGCCCTCAACCCGTCACCCAGGCTTGCCATACCCCAATGGGGTGAGAGTCCACACTCGGGGGCTTGGCCAGCCTGCAAACAGCCATCAGCCCCTCACTCAGGCTGGCCAGGCACGCCAGCAGGTGGACATACCCTGAGGAGTCCCAGACTGCAAGAGGGCACAAGCCGGGCTGAAGGACCCTCTGAGTGCACAAATGTTTGTGCAGAGGGCCCCCAGTAATTATTAATAAATACACAATATGAGAATTAAACTCTGTGTTTTGCATACTCACAACTGTAAGCCTATTTTGTCCACCCCTATATATAAAAAAGTTGGTTTCTAATGCTCACATATCTATAAGATAATGTTACAATTTCAAAGTTCTACTGTCTAAGTGGCAGTAATGCTAGTTCCCTTAAATCAGAAGAAAATCTCCAATGTCTTCAATAACACTGACACTTGTCATGGTATCATGGTTATATTCCATATCTGCAGTCAGTAAACTGTCTAGCATGAGATCAACAAATATTTAAGACTAACAAAAATGAAAAAAACATTTTGACTACAAAAAAAATAAAACAAAGGCAATTAACTAAACTGTGTAATTAATCCTTAGCTTAGTGTACAATAATTGAAACAGGCTTTATATTAGAACTAGAGGCCAAGTGCAAGGATTCGTGCACTGATGGGGTTCCGCAGTCTGGCCCCCAGGGATAAGGCCGAAACCAGCAGTCCAAAACCACCTGCCACTCCTGCCTGCCACTCCTCTTCCCCACCCTGCTGCTCCTGGTGCTGTCACCACTTGGTAGACTCACTGCTGTTCAACTGTGGTCCCCAGACTGCGGCAGCCAGCTGTGAACCCTGAGTCTGACGACCAATGGTCAGCTGAGTGGTGCTCCACTGTGAGAGTACACTGACCACCCAGGGGCAGCTCTTGCATTGAGAATCAGCCCCCTGGTGGTCAGTGCACATCATAGTGACTGGTTGACCAGTCAAACAGTTGCTTAGGCTTTTTTATATGTATACTAGAGGATTGGTGCACAAAATTCATGCACAGAGTGGGAGTGGGGGGTGCGGGTGGTGTCCCTCAGCCCAACCCAGCCCAACCCTTTCCAATCTGGGACCCCTTGAGGGATGTCTGATTGCCCATTGAGGCCCACCATGAAATCGGGCCTAAACAAGCAGTCAGACATCCCTTTCACAATCAAGGACTGTTGGCTCGCGACCTCTCGCCTACTGATTGCCCCTAACCACTCCCTTGCCAGCCTGATCAATGCCTAACTGCTCCTGTGCCAGCCTGATTGCCCCTAACTGCCCTCCCCCTTCCAGGATGGTCCTTCCCAACTGTCCTCCCCTGCAGGCCTGGGTACCCCCAAGTGCCCTACCCTGTAGGCTTGGGTCCCTTGGGTCCCTCCCAAATGCCCTCCCCTGCATGCCTGGGTTCCCCCCAACTGCCCTCCTCTGCCAGCCTGGTCCCCCTCAACTGTGCTCCCCTGTCAGCCTGGTC
>PVJC01038211.1:0-16846 GCA_004026665.1 Murina feae | reverse complement strand
CACACAGGAGGACTGCTCCGAGCCTCAGATGCAGCTGGGGGCAGGTCCCCAGTGGCCACACACACACACACACACACACACACACAAGGCGCCTGGCAGACTGGGGCCATCATAGGACATCCACTGAGGGGTCCCAGACTGTGAGAGGGCACAGGCCGGGCTGAGGGACTCCCTCCACCCCGAGTGCACAAATTTTTGTACACCGGGCCCCTAGTTGGTTAATAAAACTATATGGGTTTCAGGTATACAATTTTGTAATATACTAGAGGCCCAGTGTCCCTCAGCCCAGCCTGCACCCTCTCCAACCTGGGACCCCTCAGGGGATGTCCAACTGCTGGTTCAGGTCTGATCTCACAGGGATTGGGTCTAAACCAGCAGTTGGACATCCCTCTCACAATAAGGGACTGCTGGCTCCCAACCACTCACCTGCCTATCTGCCTGACTGCCCCTAACTGCTTCTGCCTGCCAGCCTGATCACCCCCTAACCACTCCCCTGCCGGCCCGATTGCCCCCAACTGTCCTCCCCTGCCGCCCGATCACTCCCAACTGCCCTCCCCTGCAGGCCATCTGTGGCAGCCATCTATTGACCACATGGGGTGGACCATCTTGTGTGAAGACATGATGGTCAATTTGCATATTGCCTCTTTTATTATATAGGATCATCTATACATTGTACTGTGTGCTCACCACCCTAAGTCAAGTCTCCTCCTATCACCATTTATCCCCCCTTTACCCTCTTCTCCCTCCCCAACCCCTTTTCCTTCCGGTAATCACCATACTGTGGTCTATGAGCCTTTAACTTTCAGAATGTATGCGAGAGCAGAGCACACTGCACCCAAACACCCACAGACCCTCAACTCAAGTGAACTGGTGCCATGCGTCTGGTTTATATATTCTTTTGACTGAACCATCTCAGAGTCAATTATGGACAACATGACCTTTTATTCCCACACACTCCAGCCAACATTGCCAAAGAGTGACCTCTATACGCATGTCACCGCAGTCACATGATTCCCCCCACCACCACCACAGCATCCCCAAAATATTTCTCTTAATCAGAAAGCAACCGAGGATCCCACGTCCCACTTGTTTGTAGTGACTAAACTTTCTCTTATTCTGGAACCTCCCTTATTTTTTCTCATGACATTGCATTTTTGAAGAGTGACTCTAACCTTGACCTGCAGTACACAGGTTGGCTGTGTGGTCACTCTGGGGATGGTCCAGCAGGGTTTGTGACCTTTCCACTGATCACAGTGACTCAAGTACAGAAAGTGCTGGCTGTCTGACCCCAGCCATGCTGAGCTGGGCCAGGCCTCAGAGCCACGGGCTGATTGCCACGATAGCTCCAACTTCAGCTTTCCAGCTTCCTCGGGAAGCTGGGAGAGGAGGGTGTTTTTCTAACTCCAAGCAGGGCAGTTTCCCCCTCCTGTGTCAGGACTGGACCTCCTGCAGCAGTCTCTCTTTTTTTTAATATATTTTATTGATTTTTTTTACAGAGAGGAAGAGAGAGGGGATAGAGAGTTAGAAACATGGATCAGCTGCCTCCTGCACACTCCCTACTGGGGATGTGCCCGCAACCAAGGTACATGCCCTTGACCAGAATCGAACCTGGGACCCTTGAGTCCTCAGGCTGACACTTTTTCCACTGAGCCAAACCGGTCAGGGCCTGCAGCACAGTCTTGTTTTCCTTGACACCTGGGCCCTGGACAGCCCCGCCCCGCACTGGGGCCAGCCCTGTATGTGTCCAGGGAAACAACACAAGGCCAGTCCTCACCTGGCCAGGAGCTGACCCCAGCTCTGTGGCATCATCTCCCCAGAGGTCCTGTCTCTTCTCACACACGGTTATCATCGAACTTTTGTTTCAAAACTGTGGCTCTAGCCCTAATCGGTGTGGCTCAGCGGATAGAGCATCGGCCTGTGGACCGAAAGGTCCCAGGTTTGATTCCGGTCAAGGGCATGTACCTAGGTTGCGGGCACAACCCCAGTAGGAGGTGTGCGGGAGGCAGCTGATGGATGTTTCTCTCTCATTGATGTTTCTAACTCTCTATCCCTCTCCCTTCCTCTCTGTAAAAAATCAACAAAATACATTTTTTTAAAAAGATGGGGAAAAAAAACCAAAAAACTGTGGCTCCACCGAAGACCTCAGAGGTCAGTACATTCTGGGGTGAGCAGTCAGGCAGCCCCCATGCAGTGGGCTTGGGCCATGAACAGCAGAACCCTGGGAAAAGCTTGCTACTTGACCAACGCCCCAACTAAATATCACTTTTCTGTAAATGAAGCATAAGCCAAGTCAAAGTTTTGTTTAATAACATGAACACGGAAAAATGGCTCAGCTTACGTACATCTGTTCTCTGAGCCTGCAAACCTGTGGGAGCCAGGCCTAAGCCCTGCGATCCGAGTGTCCCACGTGACCTGCTGGGGCTCCTGGGGTGGAGTCACCCAGCTGCCTCCGAGGGGCCGGGCCATGTGCAACAGGCAGCCGGAATCAGAGGACCCCGCGCTCCTGCCGCCTCCACACTCGCTCTCTGGAGAAAGATTCCTGGGGTGGCCCGGGAAGTGCCAGGCACTAGGGCACAGACATGAAAGGCAGCAGGGTCCCCGATGAGAGGCCCTCGGAGGTGGAAGTAACCAGCGCTGCTCCAGCAGAAAATCAACCGCAACCACAAGTGTAAGTGAAGGAAAAAAACGGGTGAAATCGATGTTAACGGTAAATTCCATTTACTCCACGTATTACCATTTCAACATGCAATCAACCTAAAAATTATTAGTAAGGTGTTGTGCAGCCTTTTTTCACGTGAGTCTGGGAAACCCAGTTTGTTCCTGCTAAAGGCACAGGTCAGTTGGGACCAGCCCCGTCCCAGCACTGGGATGCCACGCACACATCTCCAGGCCACAGCAGCTCTGCATCCGAAGATGAGAGGAAGCTTGCCAAAGCTCAAGGGGGAGCACCTTACGGCCAAAGGTGCTGTGGGTTCGGACCCGCCTGGGGACACTTCAAGGACCTCAGAAGGAAGAGCTTCAGGCAGGCTGAGCCGAGGCCGGTGGCCCAGCAGCAGGCCAAGGGCAGGCGGGATGCAGGACAGGCTGGAGGCCAGCCTGGCAGAGTGGGGAGGGGCGGGGCGGGGGGAGGTAGAGGCAGGGCTCTGGTTGACCGAGGAGGTCCAGGATAACAGGAAAGCAAGGCAGGTGACTCCCACGGAGCGACCCCTGCTCTCTGCCACGTTCTCTGCTGTGTGTGCTCTCCCAGGCCACCTGTTCCCTCTTCCTAGAAGAGCTGGGCGCTGGGCAGCATGCAGGCCTTGTCCTCACTCTGCTTAGGAATCCCACCGGCCTGCCCCTTGGCCTTCAGCTGCCCTGCCTGGCTGAGGAACAGGAGGACAGCCTCAAGGAGGAGCCGGGGGAGAAGTGGCAGGTGAGGGCTTCCAGTGGGAGCCCACTTAAAGGGCCAGCTTCTAGAGCTCATCACACTGCAGTGCCCTCCGACCTTCCCTTTCTGAACCTCCGCCAGCAGAGGGGTATCTCCAGGGGCCATGAGGACTGACCTGGCCTGGAGTCTAAGAGGCCAGGTGCCTGGGGCTTCGGGGAGGGGCCATGGCAGACCCTGTTCTCAGAGGGCCTAGCCTCGTTTATTCCAGGAAAGGCTGTGTACCCCTCCCCTGTGGGTGGTGAGTGCATTTCCCTTTTTAGGGAGCAGGTCCCACTGGGTGCCCGAATGCAACCAGCAGGAGCCAAGGAGCTGAGTTCCAGGCACCTGCATGTTCCCCGTTCTCACCGAGGCCCTGCCTCCGCGTTTACCCAGGGCTCTGACAGGCCTTTTGTTCGGGACTGGCTGCGCGCTGAGCCCGCTCTAAAAGCGGCTGCAGTTCTGCCTGGCATTAGTCACCGCCTGGTGACTCAGGCCCTGGCTCAGTCAATCTTTAAATCCTATCATTATTTCTCAGCTTAGGGTTTCAAGAGTAAACGCTGAAAATATCCTCCACGGGCAGCTCCTGGATTTGAGTTCCATTTTGTAGGCACTTTCTGTCTCCCGGGAGCCTTTGATTGTTATCACGTCCCACAGATGTCACAGTGGCTCTGGTGACTGCGGAGGCAGTGGGCTGACACTCATGTGTTTCCCTAATAACTGACTTTCTGTTAAAGGGATGATGCCTTTCTTTTTTTTTTTTCCATAAGCAATTCTGGTGATGCTATTTGCTGTAACACCGTGGAACCGGCAAGTTTATCTTAAATGAAAGCTAATGTGCTGAAATCTGCTGATAAAAATGCTGAAAGGACAGGGACTGAGGTGGGAATTCGGTGCGTTTCTGGGACTGAGGAAGGAAAGGGCGTCTAGGCTGCTCCACTGGGATCAGTAACAAGGAACAGTCCACCCCTAACCAAGGCCTTCCTACAGGGCTGGCCGAGTGGATTGCCAGTAGCTCCAGGTAAGTAGAAGGCGGTACCTGTTCTTCCACATCCTGACAAATATGTAGAAATAATCGCTTTCAGACCCCTTCCCATGATTCTGGCTCCAGGTGCTTGACGCCCCTACCTTATCTGAACATTCTCCCCACCTGATGTGAAACTTAGTCCTTGAATGGACAAGGTGTCCCAAAAAGTGTATACACACTTGGACCTGGTTGTGGTTAGAGCGTCGGACTGAAGGGTCCTGGGTTCGATTCTGGTCAAGGGCTCATGGCCGGGTGTGGGCTTGATCCCCAGTAGGGGGCATGCAGGAGGCAGCCAATCAATGATTATCTCTCATCATTGAGGTTTCTATCTCTCCCTCTCCCTTCCTCTCCGAAATCAATAAAAACCTATTTTTTTAAAGTCAATATAATGCTCTGACTATAATATAAAGGAGAAAAACATTTATAATAACATCAACTGAGTTTTGACATGTAAATGCCTGGGCAAGGGCTATGCTTGGGCTGCGACAGTGAGAAAGCCAGTCAGACACCCCGTCGGGCGTTGCCATGGGAGATGTGATTTTATGAAAGGCTACACAGCCCTAGGTAAAGATCAGAGCAAATTAAAGTATAATCTTCTGCCAATTTGCATGGTTTGAACTCCTGGAACATTATATTAAAGCCATGCAGAAATGTCTTTGTGCTTGTCTTTTTTTAAAATTTTGTTTTATTGCTTAAAGTATTACAAAGAGTAGTACACATGTCTCCTGTTTTCCCCCCGTGACCTTCCCCCGCCTCCCCTACCCCCCAGTGTCTTGTGTCCATTGGTTATGCTTAAATGCATGCACACAAGTCTTTCAGTTGATCTCTTACTGCCCCCCTCCCCCAACCCTCCCCGCCTTCCCACTGTAGTTTGACAGTCTGTTTGATGCTGCTCTGCCTCTGTATCTATTTTTGTTCATCAGTTTATAATGGTCTTTATTATCCATAAATGAGTGAGGACGTGTGGTTTTTTTCTTTCTCTGACTGGCTTATTTCACTTAGCATAATGCTCTCCAGTTCCATCCATGCTGTTGCAAATGCTAAAAACTCCTTCCTTTTTACAGCAGCATAGTATTCCATTGTGTAGATGTACCACAGTTTTCTAACCCATTCATCTGCTGATGGGCACTTAGGCTGTTTCCAAATCTTAGCTATGGCAAATTGTGCTGCTATGAACATAGGGATGCATATATTCTTTCTTTTTTTAAAAAAAGAGAATTTTCAATTTGAAAGTGAAGCTTATGAAAGTCATTTTAATTTTTAATACATTTATTATTTTGCAGCACCAGTTTTCCACTGATAAAAACAACAAAGATATAATATAACAACAGGTAATAAAAATATATATTATAAGAAGATAAATGTATAAAATGATGCCACCTGAACTTCAATGCAAATTCATGATGTGCCAATCCTACATAATAAAACCCTAATATGCAAATCGACTGAATAGCAGAACAACCAGTCGCTATGATGTGCACTGACCACCAGGGGGAAGACGCTCAATGCAGGAGCTGCCCCCTGGTCAGTCACAAGGGGAGTGCTGCTCAGCCAGTAGCCAGGCTCATGGTTGGCAAGTGCAGCCACCTGCACAGCAGCACTAAGGACCCCTCGGGGGATATCCTAAGCTGGCAGTCAGACATCTCCCGAGGGGTCCCAGACTGCGAGAGGGCACAGGCCAGGCTGAAGGACCCTCCCAATCCCCATAGTGCATGAATGTCATGCACCAGGCCTCTAGTTAAAATATAAAAAGGTAACACGTCTGAGGTAAATACTAAAAACGTAAAACTCCCAAGTACTTGAAAAAAGGTTAGTTACCTGCTATCATTGATATACATATATTCATGCTTTGTCTCTGTTAAAAAGACTTGTAGATAAAAAATTATAAACATAGTATGCACTGATTCATAAGTAAAAAATAAAAACAAAGCTCAAAATTGTACATAAGCCCTTTGAGAAAATATATATACAAATCGCAATAAGCCCCACTATCTTTGGATCAACTAAGCTTTTCATTAGAGGTATCAGCTTCTTCATGAGGAGGCAGGCTACCAGGCAGGAATTCTGGAAGCAAGAGTTTAGAATGTCCATTCTCAGTAACTCGCTGGGTATAAAACAAGATACAAGCTTGGGCCTTGCGTACATCATCCATAGTGCACATGCTTAGCTTGGAATCATTGCAGTGTACCCAGAATTAGAGCAGTAGGTAGTGTAGTGTCCTGAGCCAGATCCTTTCCCACGGTGCATTACTAAGGCAGATAAGTCATAGATAAAACATTCTGGTCTGAGGGATTTCACAGACTCTCTGCACAATAAGTCTCCATGTTTAAGATTTCTTTAAAGGCGACATGAACATCAGTCTTCTCCCGGTTATTGCGCCCTGACCACCTGAATCGTTTGAGACGTAGTCTGAGAATCTGAGGTAGGCGGCATATCATAAGCTGTTTTGGGGCTTCTGTGAGTACAACTGTGTTTGAGGAAAACCTTCCATGCTTTGAGTTACAGTGGTCACATATGTAGATTTTTCCTTCTAAAGCTTCTGTTTCTGTGAACTTGGCCAACATTTCAGTGACCAGGCATGACTGGGAAGCCGTACCTTCTCCATTGCACTGGTATCTTTCGGGAAATTCCAGTGACAAATCCCAGAAAGGTTCTATGGTATTTGATTTGCTGTCTCATGCAAGACATGGAACCATGTTTTTCACTTTCTTCTTTAGAAATCATCTCTTAAACGCGAGTAATCTTTTCTTCTTCTCTTGCTGACACGCTTCTTCCATATGTCCTTTCTGATTGGTGTTACTAGCTTTTTGGGATATATTCCTAGAAGTGGGATCACTGGGTCAAATGGCAGTTCCATTTTTGACTTTTTGAGGAAACTCCATACTGTCTTCCACAGTGGCTGCACCAGTCTGCATTCCCACCAGCAGCGGGGAGAATTCCTTCTTCTCCGCATCCTCTCCAGCACTTGTCGTTTGTTGATTACTTTGTGCTTGTCTTCGTCAGCTTGGGCGGCCATAGCAAATTCCACAGACGGAGCACTTAAACCGCGACATTTACTGCTCACAGTAAATATAGCGGCTGGAGGTCGGAGATCTGGGTGCCAGCCTGGTTGACAGGTTCTGATGAGAGTTCATTTCCTAGTCTCGGTGTCTTCACTCTGGTGTCTCCTCATATAAGGACATTAATCCCATCAGATGAAGGCCCCACCCTTAACCCCATTTAATTTTCTTATTAAATAAATTTTATTGATTTTTTTACAGAGAGAAAGGGAAAGGGATAGAGAGCTAGAAACATCGATGAGAGAGAAACATTGATCAGCTGCCTCCTGCACACTGCCCACTGGGGATGTGCCTGCAACCAAGGTACATGCCCCTGACTGGAATCAAACCTGGGACCCTTCAGTCCGCAGGTCGATGCTCTATCCACTGAGCCAAACTGGTTAGGGCGCATTTAACTGTAATTACTTCCTTGGTCCAAATGCTGCCACATGGGGTGGGGGATGGAGGTGGGGGGGAGTGAGGGCATGTGCCAGGGGGTAGGGGAGGCCAGGGTATGGTCAATGGGGAAAAAAAGGAGACATATGTACTACTATTTGTAATACTTTAAACAAGAAAATGAATTTTTTTAAAATGCTGCCACACTGAGGGTTAGGACCTCAACATGTGGATTGGGGAGGAGGGGGCGAGGGACAATTCAATCCACAGCAGTGGTTTGGTGTAAAACACCTTGAGTTCTAGATTGGGGTCATCACTAATAGGTTTTCACCCACTTGAATGAATGCCAGTTCTTTTTGTGCGAATCACCCCCGTACTTTGCTGGGTGGGAAGCCTGTCTCGCCCAGCACACAAGCCACTAGAGCCCCTTAAACCTGAGACACTCAAAAGTGGGCAGAGACCCGGACACCCCGCGCTGTGGTCATCCAACTAAGGGCCAGTGTCCCTGGGAGGCCCGGGAAACCCTTTGTGCGGTTGGCACGTGTTGGAGAGGATCTCAGCGGGTTTTCGAGGATGCCGCTGCAAATCGTTTTCTTTATGTTTGTCCTCCTTGAGAATCCCTGCGTCTCTTCGGTTGGTGGGTCTTTGGGAAGATTCTCAGCTACGACATCTTCAAATGCCGTTTCAACTCCATTCTCTCTTTCCTCTCCACCTGGGATTCTAACTACACTTGCATGAGGACTTGCATTATGTTCCAAGTGTCGGTTATGCTCTTGCTATGATTTTTTAAAATTCTTTTTCTCTGTGGTTTGGTTTGCTATTTCCTATTGATCCAGTTCACTCGTCCTGTCTGTGTCCAATCTCCCATCAAACGCATCACTGACTTGTTCATTTCGGCTGCGTTTTTCTCCATAGTCTCATACAGGGCTGGTAGGCGGCTCCGTGGCACACCTTTATACAAGTGCCGTCTGACAATATGCATCCAAATTCCTGGAAATGTGCCCACCGTTAGTCCCCAGATCCCACTGCTAGAAACCTGACCTTGGGAGATATTAGTAATTATGCGAGTGTGTAGGCAGAGCGCCATATGCTCCCAGAGCTGTTCCTAACGCAGGAGTTAGGTCCCGTTACCTCGGAGGTGACTCGGGTAGAGCCAACTGCAGCCGAGCTCCGCCAGGCGCTCTGTCCAGTCCGACGACACAGCTCCTGCCCCGGTGTTGGAACAGAGCACTGCTGCTCCGACTGAGCGCCAGAAAAAATATTGACTTGGGTTTAGAGAGCGATTAAAAAAAAATGCCTGTGAACATTGGAGGCTGGTTCGATTGACAGCTCTGCAGCTACAAGCATGGAGAGTGAGCTGAGCTGAGCAGAGGAGCCAATTTGCTCCCTTTTCGTGGGAACCCTGATCCCAACCCCACCCAAGCAACCCCGCCTCAGCCAGTGGCAGTTGAATGAGACTCTGCTGGAGTGAAACATCCATTAACAGAAATAATCCAATTAAGTTTTTTTTTTTTTTTAGAGAGCGAGAAAGGGAGAGAGAGAAACATCAACGATGAGAGAGAATCATTGATCTGCTGCCTCCTGCACGCCCCCTATTGGGGATGAAGCCTACAACCCGGGTATGTGCCCTGACTGGGAATTGAACCATGACCTCCTGGTTCATAGGTCAACGCTCAACCACTGAGCACACCAGTGGGGCTTTAGAAATGATTTTAATGAAAAATGAACTTAGAAAAAAATAAGTAAATTTTAACAGAAAATACACTGGCCACTCTTTACTAGTCTAATCCGAGTGTTGACTCAGGCATCCCACACAGGTTAACGTTCCATTTTGACAGCTCTTCCCAGGGTCCCCTTCTCGTTGCTCGGTGGCAAGCTGCTTGATTCATGAATCGATTGATAAAGCTAATTAGGTCTTCACATTTACTCGGTTGAATTTTTTTTTTAACAAGATTGCCCAAACTTGTAGAGCGTGTTTATGACTTTATCTGAGCCAAAGGGACAACAATTGCTGGAAAGTAAAATCCTAAGGACTGAGAATATGGTCTGGAAAAGGGCAGTGTTTCAGCTCATTTTACGCATTAGAATCAAATGAGACCTGAGGAGGCTCACATGAGATCCACTGGCGGCGAAGGGGCAAGATGGGAGAAAGCACAGCCGGGAGTTCTCTGGGGCGGGACGAAGAGGGAAATGCAGAGGCACGTGCTTCTCTTACGTTGGGGGGTACGTGGTGCGCAGTTGACAGACTTGAGCAGAGCAAGGACGATGGATGGACTGGGTGCAGAAGGGCACTAGAGCGGACAGCCTGGTGTGCCAAGCAAAGGACAGTTTAGGGTGGGAGCTCGCCCCCAGGGTGACCCTTCCTCCCCTAACCTATCACTGGTCACGTGGTTTGGAACCCCTCACCTTTCCTCCCTAGAGATAACATCTAGGCCTCAGTTGTATTTCAGCTCCAGGCCCAGAAAAGCAGCAAAAACAGATAAGCAAAGCCATGGCTGCCTCCGGCCCAGCTGCACTGGATAATGACCTCCGGCCCTCCCGCTGACCAATCTAGGTGGAGACCTAGACCCTGAAAGGACACACCTGGAAAGCTGATGAATAGTCTACTGAGACCTTCCCCTGGGACCTGCCTCAAAGCTCCTCTAAGGGCACCCTTAGGGCACCCTGGCCTTTCCCTTTCACCCACCCCTCCCTATCCCCCCAGGGGCCTCTGTTTTACCTCCCCCACTTCAAGCTCCAAGGGCCCTTCCTTTGCCGCTGTAACTTGTTTCTTAAACCCACCTCTCCCACGAATTACTTCTTCTGCCTCTGTAATTTCCCCAATAAATGTCCTCTTAGAGTTCGGGTGTTGGCTCCGAAGTCTTTCCTAGCCAGAACTCTAGCACCGAGGCTGCTGAGCCCAGGTCCGGTCTGACCTCACAGGTGTAGCACCCAGTGCCAGTCCAGCCGCCTACAACAGTACAAGACGCTTAACAATAAACATGTACTGCACATAGAGATGATATTTGGGCAAGAAAATAACAATGAGGGGTTCCTCATTGGTCTTGTGCTCTGGTGGGACATTGTGCCCTGGGGGGTCTTGAAAAAAAGATTATTCTGACATTCCAAAGATATGCTATCTTGGATGTGAATACATAATAGACGGTCTCACTTAAGATCGAGATTGACTTTGCTCAGTCAGCATGGGTCGGTGGTTGAGTGTCAGGTCACGATCTATGAACCAGGAGGTCACGGTTCAATTCCCGGTTAAGGCAAATGCTGGCTTGGTCCCCAGTGTGGGGCATGCAGGCAGCTGATCGATGATTCTCTCTCATCATTGATGTTTCTCTTTCTCCCTCTCCCTTCCTCTCTGAAATCAATACAAAAAAATTGTATTTTTTTAAAAGATAAAGATTGGCCTTCGTCAAGGAAGCTGTAGGCCTGGGCTGTAACTATCACCATGACCAGCTTTTAGTTACGAATTTTGTGTTTAGATCACTCTGTGCTGTTACTTACAGTTTCTCTTTATTTTATTTTATTTCATTTTACTTTTAGTCTCTGAATTTGTAGGACCTGCCATGCTGGCCTCTCCTGAGCTTGTCAGGTTTAGTATGTGGCCCCTTTTTCAACTGAAATGCTACAGAACAAAAGGGGTCCCTTGGCCTCTGTGCATCAAAGCCCAGGAAGATGCGCACAGGAACTTGCTGCAAAGGAGGGAAGGGTTTATTTTTAGCAAGTGGCCCAGCCAGAGAAACACAGGTGAGCTAATGCTCAAAGCCCTGGCTCCCAGGGCGCGGGTATGTAGAGGAAAAATCATGCAGGATTGTGGTAGGATCATGGCCTCCACCGACTGGTTGGTGCTAGGGTGCTAAGGTGTACTGCTCAGTGCATCCTGAGGTCAGCCAGGGTGTTGCTTGCTCTGGTTCCCGCTTCTCTGGGCCTGCAGCTGAAACACAACTGAGGCCTCAGTGTTATCTCCAGTTTGACTGGAACGCTGTCTTTGTTCCTAAGATTATTTGATGCTGTTCAGAACCTCATTGTCCTGCCCTGGCTGGTGTAGCTCAGGGATGGCCATGCACACAGAGGTCACCCGTTAGATTCCGGGTCTTTTTTAAAAAAATATTTTTTTATTGATTTCAGAGAGGAAGGGAGAGGGAGAGAGAGATAGAAACATCAGTGATGAGAGAGACATTCCTGGTCTTATGGGCTGGATCCCAATCAATATCTTTCTCTCACATCAATATTTCTCTCCCTCTCTCTCCCACTGCTGTCCTCTCTCTCTGAAAATAATAAAAATATATATTTATTTAAAAAGAACCTTTGGGTGGTGGGCACACAGTGTAATATACAGATCTTGTAACATAGAAACCCACACCTGAAACCTGTATGTTCATGTTGACTAGTCACCCTATAAATATTCTCTCTTTACCGCCACCAGCACGGCTAGAGAGCGGACTGAGTCCCTGAGTAGGGGCGGCTGGGGATTGAGAAGAAAGAGACAGACACAGAGACAGTAGGGAAAACTGGGACTGGGTGGGACACTGCCCTCTGATGGACCCAGAGCTGATACAGTGCGTTTATTATATACAGCATGATTCCAGGAGTTTTACTAGAGTTTAAGACAAGGAAATTACGTAAAGTCATGGTTAAGGATCAAGCTGCAATTCTTCATTCTTGTGGCTTCTTTGTGATCGTCACTCCTGGCCGAGCCCGGATAATTGCTTCTGTTCCTGGCGCCTGGCTGGTCTTAGATAATGAAACCCACCCCCTGGCACCTGAGCTAAGGGTCAGGCCAACAACATACCTCCTCTGGCACGGTATGTTTCTAGGACGTGGCTCTGCTAATGCCACTGGACTCAGCCAACAATCAGCTCGTGTGCTTTCCAAGGCGCTCTCTACGTCACCCCAACACATTTAATAAATAATTTTTTAAAAACCTCATTGTCATGAGGGCTTAATATTAAGGGAATGGATGTGCAAGGGAGGAGGCAGGTGAGTCAGGGTGCTGGATGAGGCCAGGGTGAATCAAAAGAAAAGGAGAAAAGATCATATTCAAGAAATGAAGTTTCTATGTGGTTACAACAGGAGTCAGTGTGTTAATGTGTTTAGCACATAGTAAGTGCTCAGTAAACATTAGCTATTAATCAATAACTATTAACTTCCTCTTCGAAATCTGAACAGCTATGACACTGCCCTTCTTCCTCATCATCCCAGCACTTGCCAGTCACTGCTTACCAGGCTAGAGAGGTCTAAACATGTTGCCTTGAGTCCCCATGAGGGACCTAAATAACTCCGTCTGGAGGTCCTATCTGAAAGGAGGCGTTGAGGGTGGGCAGGGGAACCTTCCACGGTGACAAGGGTGTCAGTGGGGAGGTGAAGGGCAGAGGGGGAAGACCAGGCTGAGTCCCACTCCATGGAAGACCGGTTTTAAAAGAGGAGACAAAAAAAAAAAGAAGAACCACAAACAAACAAAAAACACAAAGAAATAAAAATTTTTTTAAAAAAAGAAAAGACAGGGCATGGGTGGTGGGGTGGGCACTGGCCACACGGTCCAGCCAAGACACCCCGAGGCTGAGAGCCTGCGACAGGGCCAGAGGATTGAGGGCTGGGCGCCTTGGTGTCCCCCAGTGTCCATGGCCTCGCGGAGATGCCTGCCCTGGTCAGCTCCTAGTCCCATGGGCAAGTGCGCCCCGGCGCGGGAGGGGAGCTGGGCCTGGGACCCTGGTTCCAGGACGGGTGTGGAGCCCACGGGTCCTCCCGCGGGTCTGCGAGTGATACCAGGTGTGGCTCGGACGCAGGTTCCGAGCTCCAGGGGGCTAGGAGGAACTGCGTGGCTGGAGCGGGGCAGTCCGGTCACTTCCAGCCCCGCCCGCCTCCGCGGTCACCTGCCCGCGCCATCTCTCGTGGAGCCGCGCCCGCGCGTGGCCGGCGTGGCTGTTCCCGCAGACGCGCTAGTGGTCCCACCGCGCCCGGCGCGCGGGGCCGGATGAATGACTCAATGAATGAGTCGATGACTGGAATGAATGAGCGCCGCTACTGTGCCCTTCCTGGGGAAATTCCCAGTAAAAGGGCAAACCCAGCGTTTCGGGGGGTCGTTGCCCCCTTCCACGAGGCGGGAGCGCGGAGTGACGTCGGTGGCCAAGACCCGGTGCGGGGAGTTGGAAACAGGGCACGGCGGGGGGCAGGGGTGGGAGTGCGGTTTCGCTTTTTCCCGGCCCGGGGCGGGGCCTGCGGGGCGTGGGGGCGGGGCCTGCGGGGCGTGGGGGCGGGGCCTGCGGGGCGTGGGGAGGGGCCTGTTCGCAGCCCCGCCCCGCCCCCGCGCAGCGCCAGCCCCGCGGGTTTCCAGCCGCGCTGAGGTCACAGGCAGGCGGCCTGGCGTCCGAGCCGAACGCCTGCGCCGAGCGCGGCCGGAGCGGACCCCGAGCCGGAGGAGAGCCCGAGCCCCTCGAGCAGGGGGAGGCCGACGCGCACGGCTCGGCGCCAACCCTGCAGGCCGGCATGGAGGAGGAGTGCCGGGTGCTCTCCATCCAGAGCCATGTCGTCCGCGGCTACGTGGGGAACCGGGCGGCCACGTTCCCGCTGCAGGTACGCTTACGTAATCCGCGTGGCCCGCGAGCCGCCGCGCGGACCCAGGCGGGTGGCCACCGCCGGCCCGCGTGACCTTGGCCAGTCCCCGCCTGGCCAGGAGCAGCTGGGGGGTTCCTGCGGGTGCGGCTGCAGCCTCCGTGCTAGGCTCGCGCGCCCGGCGCTCCCCACCCCTTCCCGCTGCCTGACCCCGGCACACGGCTTCTCTGGGGGCGAGAGGCTGCGGCCCGGACCGTGCCCCAGCGAAGGGGGCAGGATGGGCAGGTGTTTGCAGTGCTCACCTGCCGGGCGCTGTGCTCTGCCCTTGCCCGCTGTGGGGCAGTTTGCCCGGACGGAGGAGGAGAAGGAAGCTCGCATTAGTGAGGCCCCACCAGCTAGGATGCCTCTTCTTCCCATGTGCTCCCCCCCTCTTCTCCCCCCCCCCCCCCCCCCCCCCCCCCCCCCCCCCCCCGCCGCTGACCATTCCGGGAGGAGGTCGCTGGAGGGAGATGGGGCAGAGAAGGTCTACCTGCAGGTGCTGGCTCTGAAGGCGAACAGCCCACAGACCAGTTCAGACGCCTGCAGGGTTTGGCTTTAGAAGCTGCTTTCAATGTGTCAATCTTTCCATCTGGCTTTCCCCCTGGGCTGCCCTCCTGCCTTCCCAGCCTGTTCTTGCGGAGGGCTCACCATTCCCTGTGGCTCACTGGGCATTCACTGCTTCATGCTGCAGCCTCGGAGGGGCAGGAGGCGGCCTGGGTGCAGTGAGGTGTGCTGCTGGACAACAGGCAATGCCACAGAGCTGGGCACCTGGCCTGTGGCTGAGCAGGGGCGCTGGGCATCATGGCAAGGTGCTGACTCCTGGACTGCCTGCCTCTGGGCTTGATGTTTGAGCAAGGAACAGGCATGGCAGGTCCCAGGACTGGCCCCACAGGGCATGGGGGCGCAGGCTGGCCAGAAAGACCATAGGAAAAGGGTCAGAGCTTCCGAGTAGAATTTGAGGCTGACCTGAGGCTGCCATACTCAAAGCCTGAAGAGGAAATAGTGGAGCAAAAACTTGAAGGTGGAGAGGTACAAAGGTTCAAGTTCAAAGTGTCCAGCCAGCCCTCCTGTGTGAGCCAGCTGCACAGGTCTGGTCCTCATCCCTCCTGTTCTGGCCAGCAGAGGGCAGACTCGTGGGGTAGACACCCTGGAAACTTGGGGTGTCCCACAGTCTGGGCTCCTGGTCATTGTTCTGGAAGGCCTTCCTCATTCCTAGCTTGTGGGGGGATGGGGTGGGGAGACTTGGCAGGTAGGTGGAAGTCTGCATAGGGCCACTGGGATGGGACTGTGAGGGGCAGGGTGTGTGTGTGTGTGTGTGTGTGTGTGTGTGTGTGTGTGTGTGAAGCTGCAGGGTCCCTGGGGCAGAGCAGAGGCAGCCCAGGGAGGTGGCAGCAGGAGGGCTTTGAGAACAGGTTCTGCTCCAGCCTGGCCTTGGCCCAGGAGCCATGGGAACCGCCCTTGACAGAAGGTGTGTAGTGAGTTCCCTGCTGGCTTCTTTGCGCCCTCTGCGCCATCCCACCTCCCGTTGTCTTTCCACAGGGCAACCTGTTCCCTTCCTCTGCTCACCAGGGTCCTGCGGCGATGTCCCTTATTCTTGAACTCCCAGGCACATGCCTTCAACTTCCACACCAACACCATCCTTTTCCAGTCATTCGAGGGACGCTGCTGCTCCAGGCCACCAACCTGGAGAAGCGCCTCTTACAGACAGAGCTGCGGTTTTTACCCGGGCTTTCCCCACTTATGGGCCCATGGGCTGGGACTTATGGGACATAGGCTGGGGGGCAAGGGTCATGTCATTTCCTTCCTCCTGTTGTGAGTGGGTGTTGCTGACACGATCTCCCAGCCCTGCACTTCCTCCCCTTAAGATTTCCGAGGCTTAGGGGGAGCATGGCAGGATGGGGGTCATGGAAAGCAGGGGCCACTAGGTTAGTGACCTTGAAGAGGCAGCCAAAGATGTGTTTCACATCGATGTTTATCTTTCTCTCTTCCTCCCTCCCTCCCTTCCACTCTCTCTCTAAAAAAAAAAAAAAAAAATCAATATCTTCGATTGAGGATTAACAACAACAAAAAAATAAAAAATAAAGAACATGCTCCCTGCAAGGCTGGAACTCAAACAGAACTGCATTAGACAGTTCATTGGCCGTAACAGATACCACAGACTTGGGGGGCTCAGACACAGATGTCTGTTCTTCCCCAGTCCTGGCGGCTGGAAGTCTGAGATCAAAGTGTGGGAAGGGCTGGTTCCGTCCAAGGCCGCTCTCCTTGGCGTGTAGAGGGGGCCTTCTTCCTGTGTCCTCACATGGTTGTTCCTCTGTGTGTCTGTGTCCTAATCTCTTCCTCTCATGAGCATACCAATCATGCTGGATCAGGGCCCATCCTGCCGGCTTTGTTTAACTTCAG
>PVJC01038210.1:0-16860 GCA_004026665.1 Murina feae | reverse complement strand
TCCTCCCAAAGCATATTTAACGTGCTATACTCAGATTTTCTTATCCTGGGTTGTGCCCTTGGTTCATTTCTAAAAGAGGAGTTAACTAGCACTCTGGTTCAAGGGGCTAACCTAAACTTGGCCTTAAATCAGACATAGATTATTATGCAAGGTAAGCTTCTGATTCAAAAAGTTGAGTCTGACAATACTCTATGGTCAAAGTCAGCAGGTAGCCAGTGGTAGTACTGGTCATCCCAGCAGTGTAGAGGTTCCATTTAGTGGCCAAGGTCCAAGGACACTGGTACCACATTAGCTGTACCTCTCAATACGCAACACTGCCATTGCTAGCTAAGGAGCCTAGCCAAGTAGCTCATCATTCAGTTCAGCACTCCCATCCTCATGGAGGAATTAAAATGCTAATCATTATGTAATCAAAATACCCAGATTATAAAAACAGTTGGGGAATTACGTTAAGGCTATGGATCTGAATAATCCTGTGAGTTCAGGGTTCAATCCAGGCATACAGAATGTTGGACTAACAGCAGTATGACTAGTTTCAAGCTTGATAGGGCAGGGAATTTGAATTTATATATACACTGCCAATACTGGTCAAGATTGTCTGAGCCTGTCAAAGCGAAGTCTATGAAACAGAGGCCCAGAGTAGGTCGGGATTCTTAAAATCCCTCATTTCTTTGGGCTGGGTTTACATTTTGGGGGAGGGAAAGACAACTTTAAAAAATTAATAAAAGTGATAAGAACAACAGGAATAAGAAAATATATAAGGATTAAATGCAAAGACAGTGCATTTAATGTTCCCTAGCAGTAATATAATCGAAATAGATATACTCAAATCTATTTTGATTATATTTCTGCTAGGCACGTATAAGTCATACCACAAATATGTGTTAAATTGAAGGTATGCTATTTAGGTTAATATTTGTCATAAATAGTTTTTAAGCATATTAGCAAAATATTGATCTAAAATGTAAAAATAAAAAGTTACATTTGACTACTTACACATGAAATCCAGCATGTAAAAAATAATCTCATTTCATTATCAATGATAAACTGGAAAAAAATGTAATGCATGTGGCAAACAAATAGCGCTATTAATCTTTTATGAGAACATAAATCTTTAATATGAAAACACATGTGCCACAGGAAAATGTACAAAGAGCTTTACAAAGAAATTTTGAAAAGAATAGATATAAAAGACCCATGAACATATGAAATGTTTCTAGTCTCATGAGTATTCAAAAATGCATAGTAGGCCCAGCCGGTTGTATTGACCTATGAACCAGGAAGTCACATAGATTCCTGGTCAGGGCACATGCCAGGATTGGGAACTCAATCCCTAGTGTGGGCGTGCAGGAGGCAGCCAATCAATGATTCTCTCTCATCATTGATATTTCTTTATTTCCCTTTCCCTTTTTTTAAGTGGATGGTAAAATGATATAAAAACATTTTTTTTCTTCTACAACTATTGGTGTCCAAAGGTGACTAGTTAGAGATAATTTTTATTCTCTGCCCCAGTGGCATAAATTGATACAACTTTCCAGAACTTCCTTTGTCAAAATTAACAAGGTATTATGGGAAAGGATTTAAGATTGACACATTTTATCAATCACTAACCAAATCCTTGCTCATTGAATCACTAAGACTCATGAAAGTGGGTACTAGGTCTGTCTTGTTCATCCTTATCCTCATTGACTAGTATATTATCTAAGAGAGGTACATAGTAAAGATTTGTGGATTAGTTAAATTAATGAAAGAACTATTCATTTATTTAAAAACTGTTATAATTGGTGCGAAGGAAAATCAAAGAAGTATGTGTTGCTTTCAAAGAATGTGCAATATCACGGAAAAGATTATAACGTTTGAAGTCTGACAATAAAGCCATATTGCAAATTCAAATGCTATCAAGGGTTAGGCAAGTAATTTAAATGTGTGAAGCAGCAATGAGTAAGAAAATAACCAATGATGTAACCTTACATAAACTAGAAAAAGCAATGCTAAACCTAATCAAATCATACTTTCTTAAAACAACCACAATACTGTGCTACCAAACAAAATATATGTGAAGGTTTATTCTAAGACCACAGGATATCAGGTCTCAACTGATGTTTAGTTTATGTTGTTGCATTATTTATAATTTGTAAAAAGATAATTAAAATCAAACAGCCAATGAATAGTACAGATTCTGCAATATACGTGGTAGGCACAGATCTGAGAAAGCACTATTAATCTTATAGTGCAACCTATACTCCAAACAATTGCCAGACAGCAATATAATCTAGGAAATCTCTAAATTTCTTTACTTGTTTAAAGCATATAAATAATTCCATGTAGAAGTCTTTACTAATTTATGGATTGTATTAACTAATAAAAGTAAACCTAAGTTTCCCAATTATAATAATCTATGTGTCCTTGAATTTATATGATAGATTAATTTTATTTGGTTCTTACCCAATTTTTTAAATGTTTGGTTGTTCTTCAGAGGCTTATAGATTATTTACAAGTTTCTATGTTGTTTTAAAAAATCACTTTGGATCCATTTCTATTAACTAATGTTATGTCTTTGTTTTGTCATAGTCACTATCAGTTTCCTCTCTATTTGCTATTTGTATGTTTCAAGTAAAGGAGGACATTTATCGAATGTTGAATGAATTCCTTTACCATATTCTTTCGAAGACAGAAAGTAAATGATGAGTATTTTGTATTATACATTAGGCCCAGAGCTTGATTTAACTTAGGGCTATATGTACATATAAATTTTCACAGACAGAGTTAGTATGTTTCCATTTTTATAGCCCTCTCAAACTTTACAGATAGACGTGAAGGGTTGTTTAATCCCTTCTCTTTGATAGATTTATGAACAGAATATATGTGTACAAAGCCTGACCCTACAGTTGGCTTCTTTTTGAGTCAGATATTAATTTGGGGAGACATTTTAAGATTTTCAATAAATATTGCATGTTGCTGTTTAAAACAGGGGGGATTTTCCTCTCGGAATGAATTTAGTATTCCTGAAAGGTTTCAGATGGTAGAGCATTTATTGGGATGCAGAATCACAAGATGCAGCCAAAAGCAATGGAAACTTCTCTAAAACACTCTGTGGAGGACTCTGCTGAGCTAAAATGTATCCACACATTTTTCTTCTCATATATAGAGGAACTTTAAATTGCTGGAAACAGCTACTTTATTTCTGTTCTCTGACCAGTGCTTGAATCCCAGGAGACATTCCGGGGGATATGGGCTTGATGGCTTCAGCACACCCTCTGGAGGACTCAACATACAAACCACAGCTGCACCAGTGGCCTTCAGTAAGGGATATTTCCAACCAGAAACACCACGGCATTCTCCCTTCTATCTGAAGAGAAAGATCCCTTTTGGTCAGGTCTGTCGTCACCTCAGGGTCAGAGGGAGTACCTTGCATTAATCTCTCGCTGGCTCTTCCCCAGTCCTGAGTGGAGTCCATCTGCTTCCCTGCCAGCACTTGCTGAGCAGCAGCATTCACAGGTGGAGGGTAAGGGGAGGGATCAATATAAAGACATCCAGGTATGACTTGGTGAGCAGATGTATCTGCTAGAGGGGGTAATCTCCCAATCAACTGTTGAAAAGTCCTATATTTGTGTTGCTGGATGAGATCAGCTTTTAGCACCTCAATTTTTCATGCTTGCTCAGATTTGGCTTTATTACTGTCCATGCTTTAAGAAGCGCATTTGTGGGAGAACAGGTGAACAGAGTTCCTGCCTGACCTGAGTAGTTTTCTTCCACAAAAGTCCATCTACATATTGAAACAAATTTTAAAGGGGAAATTTGAATTTAAATATATTTAAAAGGAAAAAATACAGACTTTTATTTTATAGTTATCTTTCTAATAGTATAAAAACTATGTTCTATGAGCACTTACTTTACCTATAGAAATTTGTTACATGTACATTTCCAAAGGTTTAATAAATAACCACACACACACACACACACACACACACACACACACACACACACACATACAGACACAGTATTAGTAACAAAAATCCAAAACATTATCCAAAATGGATTTCATCACTTTCTTTGGGGAAATTTTCCTTTGGTAAGTAACAGAAAGTTTCTCTATATTCCCAAAAGAGGATTAAACATTACTGATGTTTGAAGATTTATTTGAGGCAAATACTGCTGACTGTGGTACAAAGCACAGTGGATTGAGTCAGGAAAATTAATTATTCTAATCCAGATGCTGTCACTAATTTAACACAAAGGCAACACCAAATACATCACCTTACACCAAATAAATGTCTCTGACTTTTTTCCTTCAACTGTACTCTGAAGGAATTGCCTAGACTAGAACTTTGTGTTTTAAAAACTGGGTGGGCCCTAGCCGGTTTGGCTCAGTGGATAGAGTGTTGGCCTGTAGACTGAAGGGTCCCAGGTTTGATTCCAGTTAAGGGCACATGACCAAGTTGAGGGCTCATTCCCCAGTGGGAGGCATGCAGGAGGCAGCTGATCAATGATTCTCTTTCATCCTTGATATTTCTATATTCCCTTCCTCTCTGAAATCAATTAAAATATATATTTTTTAAATTAATAAAAAAGATGAATAAATAAAACATGGGTGGTAGACCAGCATCCTCTAAACCATTCTGGAACTTGTTTAGAAATGCAGGCTCAAAGCCCCTGTCCTCAGAACCATTGATGTAGGACCACTGCTTTTTAACAAAAAAAAGCAGTGATTCCTACACACATTAGAGTTTGGTAAACACTATATAGAATAACATCAAGGACCTCTTCTTCCTCCTCTTCCTCCTCTTCCTCCTCTTCCTCTTCTTCCTCTTCTTCTTCCTCCTCCTCCTCCTCCTCCTCCTCCTCCTCCTCCTCCTCCTCCTCCTCCTCCTCCTTCTTCTTCTCCTTCTCCTTCTCCTTCTCCTTCTCCTTCTCCTTCTCCTTCTCCTTCTCCTTCCCTTTCTTCAATAATCCGTGATTGCATGGAATAAAAGCCCATAAAATGTTACTTCAGCAAGATGTCCCAATTTAGCTCAAAAGAAGATTTGTGTACTTGCTATTGCAGAACTGGCAGGTAGGTGACCACTGTGGACATTTGTTTTATCACATGAACATATTTGCCTGATGTTTTTATGTTTTAGTCTAGGAAGGAAGTCACCAAGGGAAGAGAAGAAGATGGCAAGAACATGGAGGGAGGAAGATACCTTCAATCTCAGTCTATCTTTATGAACTCATTTGAAATGCTAAGAAAGAGAGCATGTAATCAGAAGTTGAATACTATCATTATAACCCATGAAGATTTGGCCTTCGGTAATAGTTCAGAGCTGGAAGCACCCTCTCCAGTTTCTTCAGGAAGAGCCAGCAGCAGCAGCAGCAGTAGCAGCAGCAGCAGCAGGTGTTGTGGAGCAGCAGAAGGAACTGCTATGCCAGGAAGACTACCAGGGAGTCATTATGGCTCAGAAGTGAGGTGCTGGCAGTGATTCTCCTTCAGGTTGCCTTTAAATATTGCACTTACAGGATGTTGCTAAAACAGGAGAAAAGGTGTGGGATGGTTTGGGAACACATAGGCACACTGGGGATGCTTAGAAATCACTGCTCCATAGTCATGCATGAAGAGTGAATCCATCTTTCCCTTTCACACCTGAAAATGCTTTAGTGAATGGTACTGCCTGTCCTATCAATTGTCCAAGCCTAGAACTAGGGGATAATCTTTGACTTTCTTTCTCCACCATCCTCACATAGAGTCAATAAAAAAAAATCGTATCAATTAAAACTCCTGAATATCGTTTATCTCCATGAGGTTACCTCTAATTGTCACTTTCACTTCCCCAATCAATAACATCATGTCCCAGGAGCAACCTTACAACTGGCTACGTTGAAACTGGTCTTGTTTTCCTCTAATCCACTTGTTGTGGTTTGAAAGCTCATTTTTAATCTTCTCCCTGCATAACTCATTAGTTTCATTCCCCACTCCCTTAAAAGATGATGTGACATTAATGTGTATAAATTTTAGTTTTCAAATGTATTATTGTACTTTTGTTTCAACTCTGAGTATTTCTACATTTTTCCTGGTCTGGTGTGCTATTCCTTCTCAATTTAGCCAAAATATTACTCATCCTTAAGTCTTAACTTAAATGAAGTTGCAATAAACTAGATAAACTGGACTTCACCAAAAATGTAGATTTTTACGGAGCATATAACAGGCAGAGGTCACCTCCTTTTAGAGATCACAGGGTCTCCTAGAGCTTTACTGGGATCTCAATTAGCACTCCCACTTTAACAATAAACTAGCTAATGGATTTTAAAGTCGACACTGTGTTATCAGAACTTTAATAGGTGGATGATACACTTCCTTCATAGTACAGTTCCTTAATAGAATCATCTCAAGCCACTTTTGTTCTGTCAAGCACATGACACATAAGCTGGGACTAATTGTAAGTAATACTGAGTGCCTAACCAGATGGAGTGCACTAGCACATATTTCTAGCTAATCATACTCCCTGTGTAAATTGTTTGTCATGGCTTTGAGCATGCAATATCAGAGAAGAATAACCAGTTAAGAGTAATAATCAGAATTGCTTTGTAATAGTCATTATTCTGGTTCTTAGCAAACAGCTTTGTTACACAGAAGATTGCAGCAGCCTTGTTCTCCAGACTGATCCTCTTTGCCTCCAGTTACATAAACAAGTCTCACAAGTGGCTTGTAGGCTACTCTCCTCCTCATGTTTCAAACTCTTTCCCAGAAGAGTAATTTTTAACACCCCAAACTAGGGCACTGCACAGATCCATGTTTTCACCTCACATGAGTTTCATGTGACCAGTTCTCTCTGATGTTCATCACATAATTTTCCACATAAACTTTTCTCAAGATCCAAAATAACATCAAAACCAAATAAATCAATCTCTGGTAGCTGAAATTCTCAGATTTCCCCACCCAAAGAAAATTTTGGTTAATTTTGCTCTTTTTAGGAATAAAATTATGCTGTGTGGTACATAGTCGATCTAAAAGAAAAATGACTCACAGTCCTGCACATATCCTCTCTCTCGGGGGACTCACACAATTCAAATATTTTTTAAGAGAGACAGAAAGAAACAAAAAAGGCAGTGAAAATTTCAGAGTTCTGCATCTGTGTCTTTTTGGGGTGCAGGGGAAGCAGGTCTTTATTGACTCCCAGGTGTGTTTTTACCACAAATGGGTATTAGTTCTAACCCCTCTAACATTCACACAGTTTTCAATATGCAGAGAAATCTAAAGCCCAGTGAGCTTTCCTTGGTCTCTCTTTTTCCTGATGAACATTTTACATAGATTTGCAAGATGGTGTCTTCAGAAATTCCTCTCTTTGAGAGTTCTTTTATTGGACATAATATCCCTCCCAACTTGGAAATGCGAGCAGGCCTATATATTTCCCATTTTTGACTGTTCTGGCAATTTTCCCTGAGAGGGAGGAAAAACCCTATAAAATTTCTTTTGGCCCCCCAAAGCAGAAACATCTGCTGGAGTCATGAGCAGCGTGTTGGCGCTGCTGCACGGTCCCAGCCTGGAGTTGATTATCTCCCAGCTTCACCAGTGTCCGTGCACTCAGCGAGGAACGCACTGAAAGGTTTCTGGGAAGACTCATTATAAATAATGAGAACATGGAAGAAAAGAAAAGGGAAAGGTTCAAGCTACTTTGGCCCATGCATTTTATGAGTTTCACAAACTAAAATCATTAGACCACCAAACTGCTCAATTAGAAATCAAGATAAAAAAAAAATCAGGCCATTGCTTTCTGTAAATACAGCTGCTTGGCAGACACAAATAAAAAGAATTACAGATTGTTGGGTTGTGCTATTTTCCCATCAGAAAAAAAAATGTTAGTTATTTTAAGGAATATTTTGGAGAAAAGGATGGTTGCTGACCTGTCTGTAAGTTGCCGGTAGAATCGTATCTCACAGTGGAGCTGGCAATGAGTAGCTGTTTGTGGCTTGAATGCATAAGCTTTCTTTTTTCTTTGAAATCATTTAACAGGTGCAAGTCAAGTCCTGCTAGGAATACTTCTGTATGACAATGTACTGAACTCTTTCTCAAATTAATTCACTCCACCCAATGTATAAAATTCTTGCAAAATCTGGGGTGTGCTGTCAATTCAATCAGTTACTTAACAGATGAAAATAACCCTAGTTCTTTGCATCATCCTGAAACTCTGACAATTTTATTATTTTTCTACCATCGGTTTCTCTAATGTTAACAACTGACGGGATCAAAATGCTTACTGTCATTGTGATAGGATTTGCAAGGGAAAACATCAGCAGATTAGATTTTAAAAGGCCTGATACAAAGATTTAGATTACAATTTCAATCTAAATATAATAGGTACAAGAGGAATAGTTAAAAATTAGTGAACTGTAAGAGTGATTTCTGGAAAAACTCCATTGTCTAAATGGAGGTGACATTCTCTGAGACATGAATTCTCAGGCTTGACTTAATCAGAAACCCCTGGAGAGCTTGTTAAACACATATTGCCGGGCTCCACACTGGGGTTTCTGATCCCATAAGTCTGGGGTGATGCATTTCTTAACAAGTTTCCAGTTGTAGGTAATGGAGCTGGCTTGGGACCGTACTTTGCCAACCAATGTTCTAAGAGAAAGCAGGAGGGGCCAAGTCAAAGTCCCAGAGTGGCTATCTCTCAGAGGGAGGCTCTTCCGATTTCAAAGTTAATGGACTACTAACCAGCTTTCAGTGAGATCACAAGTTCTCTTTTAACGCTGAGTGCCACATACATCTTCACCTTTAGACCCCCAAGCAAAGGCCATATTTTCATGGTAGGACACTCTAAATGGCTATTTGACCCAAGGGATCTCTTTTTCACATTTATACATCTGTATCACTATACATATTATTTTCTTAAAATGTCTTTTTGACAATTAATTAATTGCTTCAATGACTTAGTGACTTTTAATTGTTTTCACATGAAAGTCTATTCTACCCCAGAACCACATCAATAAACATTTAGAGACATTAACACAAATTAGTTTCCTTAAAAATTAGTTTGCTTTCCCATCATACACCTGATGTCACCTTCTCATGTGTATAGTACTAGAAGGACTCCCTGCTTCTGTCATATCTTTTGGCTGAGAGTCACAGTCTAGAAAAATATCCTTGGCCCTGTTCTCCACCAACATTCACCTACTTCTGAAACTTATTGGTTAACTCCCCATGTGTCTACTTCATCAATAAGACTCAGCCAACAACTTTGTACAACAGACACATATAAAAACACTTGATTTTCCTATACTTTTTGTTGATGTTGCTTTTGCGAATTTTCCACTGAAGTCTAACTTTTAAAATAATTTTTATAGAGACAAAATGGTGGCAGAATAGATGAACCTGTCCTAAGCCTTGTCCCAGAGCAAATAGAATGAGCATCTGAAACAGAAAACATCTAACCCTAATTGGCAAAGGAGATTCAGCTGGGAGACAGGTTGAAGCCGGGAAGGGCAGAGGATCCCTGGAGAAAGGTAAAGTCAAGGATCTGAGCAGGAGAGTCTGCCAGAGGACTGTGATCCCAGAGGGCAGAGGGAATCTACACACCACCACAGGACACCAAGCCACGTCCCTTGTGACAGACACAGCGTCTGACTCTGGAAAGAAGGTCCACAGAACTGCTGGATAGCAGGGGATTCTAGATTGGGGTCCGAACCCCTCTCCAAGGATAAGCAGCTAAGCGAGCAGCCTCCCCCACCAGCCAGAGGAGACACCACTGCTGTGAACAGCACCCATCAGAGAAGCTGCTGCCAACTGAGGAGCTCCCACTTTCACGACCATCCAAGCAGCAACCGCAGCCTAAGGAGCCACTGCCACCCAAGGAGCAGCCCCTGCACAGTTCGATGTCTAGATCAATCAGTGAGACAAAAAATGGTTAGACAAAGAAACCCTTAAAGGAAAGAAAAGGAGGAATCACCAGAAAAGCAGCTAAGTGAAACAGAGACATGCAATATGTCAGGAAAAGAATTCAGAATAAGGGTCTAACAGTTCATGAAGAGGATGAGGGGAAAAAATCAACAACTTATGTAAGAATCAAGAAGAAATGGATGGCCCTGACTGGTTTGGCTCAGTGGATAGAGTGTCAGCCTGCAGACTAAGAGGTCCCAGGTTCGATTCTGGACAAGGGCATATACCTTGGTTACAGGCACATCCCCAGTAGGGGGTGTGCAGGAAGCAGCTGATCAATGTTTCTCTCTCATCAATGTTTCTAACTCTCTATCTCTCTCTCTTCTTCTCTGTAAAAAAAAAAAAAAAAGGAATGGATGAAAAAAATCAATAACTTATGTAAAAATCAAGAAGAACTGAAGAGTGACATAGCTGCAATAAAAAACAACATGGAAAGTTTCAACAGTAGACTAGGAGGAGTGGAGGACCAAAGTAGCAAATTAGAAGACGTGGAAACAAACTACACCCAAACTGAACTGCAATTGGAGAAAAAAATTAAAAGATAGGAGAGCCTAAGGGAGTTATGGGACAACATGAAATGAAGCAAAATATGAATAATAGGGGTGCCAGAACAACAGGAAGAGAAACAAGGGTTAGAAAATCAATTTAAAGAAATAATGTTAGAAAACTTCCCTGAGGTGGGGAAGAAAAAAGTCACATAAGGACAGAGAGTCCCAAAAAAGAAGAACCCGAAAAGTCCTATACCGAGACACATAATTATGATAGCAAATGTTCAAGACAAATAGAGAATCTTAAAGGTTGCAAGAGACAGACAGAAAGTTATGTACAAGGGCTCTCGCATTAGATTATCAAATGATTTCTCAACAGAAACACATCAGGCCAGAAAAGAATGGAAGGAAGTTTACAAAGTGATGCAAAGCAAGGGATTGAATCCAAGAATACTCTAACCAGGAAGGCTATCATTCAAAATTGAAGGGGAAATAAGAAACTTCACAGACAAAAAAAGGCTAAGAGAGTTTATCACCACCGAGCCAGCAATGCAAGAAATGCTAAAGGGGTTGATATAAAAGAAAGAAATAAAAAGCTAAGAAAGAAAACAGGCACAAAAAATAAATATGGCTACAAACAAGGGACTTTCAATAATAACTTTAAAAGTAAACAGACTAATTGCTTCAATCAAAAGACATTGAGTTGCTGAATGGATAAAAAAAACATGACTCATATATATGCTGACTACAACATATCCACCTGAGAACAAAGAACTCGCAGATTGAATGAAAGGATAGAAAAATATCTTTCAGGCAAATGGAAATTAAAAAAAAAACCTGGGGTAGCAATACTTACATTGGACAAAATAGACCTCAAAGTGAAGGCCATAACAAGTGATAAGGAAGGCAACTTCATAGTATTAAAGAGATCAATACAACAAGAGGATATAACCTTGATAAACGTATATGCACCCAATGCAGAAGCACCCAAATACATTAAAAAAACCTCCTGGAAGATATCAAGGGGGAGATTGACAAAAATACAATCATAGTAGGGGACTTTAATACACCACTGACATCACTGGATAAATCCTCTAGACAAAAATATCAGCAAAAAAACAGCAATCCTAAATGACTCACTAGATCAGATGGATGTAAATAACAACAGACCCCACAGTAATACAAAGGGTTGTTAAAAAAAAAATCTGTGGACAACTCTATTCTAACAAACTAGATGACCTGGAAGAAATGGACATATTCCTAGAAAAATACAACCTTCCAAAACTCAGTCAGGAAGATTCTAAAAATCTCAATAAGCTGATAACTATGGAAGAAATTGAAGCAGTCATCAAAAAGCTTCCAGAAAACAAAAGCTCTGGGCCAGACAGCTTCACAAGGGAAGTTTTACCAAACATTCAGGGAAGAACTAAAACCTATCCTCCTCAGATTATTCCAAAAAATTCAAGAGGAAGGAATACTTCCAAGCTCATTCTATGAAACCAGCATCACCCTAATACCAAAACCAGTTAAAGATAACACAATGAAAGAGAATTACAGGCCAATATCCCTCATGAACATAGATGCCAAAATCCTCAACAATATCCTGGCAAATCAGATACAGCAGTGCATCAGAAAGGTCATACACCATGACCAAGTAGGATTTATCCCAGGAATGCAAGGTTGGTACAATATCCAATATCCACAAATCAATAAATGTGATACATCACATTAACAAATTGAGAGATAAAAATCACATACTCATATCAATTGACACAGAAAACACATTTGACAAAATCCAGCACCCATTTTTGATAAAAACTGTCAGCAAGGTGGGAATAGAAGGATCATAGCTCAACATAATAAAAGCCCTATATGACAAACCCACAGCCAACATCATACTCAATGGTCATAAACTAAAACCATTTCTCCTTAGAACAGGAACAAGACAGGGTTGGCCACTCTCATCACTCCTGTTCAACATAGGACTGGAAGTACTAGCTGTTGTGATCAGACAATCTACTCTAATAAAAGTGTAATATTGAAATTGACCATTTCTCCAGGACACCTAAGCCATGCCCACCAGCCAAGTCACGCCCACCAGCCAAGTCATGCCCACCAGCCAAGCCATGCCCACCAGCCAATCGGAGCAGCTGCATGCAAACTGACCCAGCCAAGATGGAGGCTGGCAGCCACAGAGCCAGCAGTGGCTCAGGCGACCTGGCCGGGCCAGGTGCAGCGCAGGCAGTGGGGTCAGCTGGGGAGGCAGCGGCGCCAACCTAAATAGATACTTTGCAAAGAAGACAGAAGCCTAAGTCAGGACATCCCTTTAGGGGGTCTCAGACTGTGAGAGGGTACAGGCCAGACTGAGGGACCCCCCTCCTCCTGAGTGCACAAACTTTTGTGCACCAGGCCTCTAGTCCTATATAATAAAAGAGAAACATGTAAATTGTGAAAGAGAAACATGTAAATCCTTTCACTACCCTCACCAGTCAATCAGGAGTAAATATGCAAATTAACCCAACAGATATGGTGGGTTAACTTGCATACACAGGCGCTGAGCAGAGAGCAGAAGCTGAGAGCCAGCATTTTGGGAGGATGTGGCTCTCTCAGTTGCCCTTGTGGTCACTCCCTTGGAGGGATGTGGCTCCCACAGTCCCTGGGTGGAGAGCAGAGCAGGAGAGCCAGAGACGGGGGTGGGGGGGTTGCCGTGGCTCCCTCAAGGTTCCCAGCCTGAGCATGAGGAGCACCAGGAATTCTGAGAATAGTAGCTCTGACGGCAGCCCCAGGACCAGAAGTGGAAGCCCAGAGCACAGGGAGCACCAGGAATGCTGGGAATCATAGTTCTGGTAGCAGACGGGTCTCCTAGACACTAGAGCAAAGTGAGCCTGGAACAAGTTACTGTTGTGGTGGGGGGTGGAGGGAAAGCAAAGATGAGAGACATAAGTAAAATCAGATGTCTAGGAAAAATTAAAGGGAAGATATCCTAAAACATATCCTAGATATGCCCTAACAGGAAATCTCCACCAATGAAGCAAAGAAAAAAAAAGCCTCTATTATTCTATGAGCAACAAACCAAACTGGGTTGGAGGTCTCAGAAAATTTGCTCATATGATTGCAAAGACAGACAGAGACTCCCAGATTGGAGAGAGTGCAGTTCGGGCTGAAGAACCTCCCCTCCCCCCCACTCCGTGCATGAATCTCCGTGCACTGGGCCCCTAGTATAATATAATACATATACTCAGTACTATATATTGCTAGAATGTAGTAGATATTCCTTTCCTTTCAGGTAACAGCCCAAGGTGTTTATTTCTGGTTGACAAGAGGTGCATTAATATTATATTCAGTGACTTAGGCTCCTTATACCTTGTGTCTCCCCCCTAATTGCTATTATGACATTGTCATCTCCCATCTAGTCAGCAGAGAGGAGTGAGGACATAAAGAAGGCAATTATCTATCTTAAAAACTCTGTCTCAGAGATGAGTCACTCACTTCACCTCATATTTTATTGATGAAATCTAGTCCTGTGGACTCAACTACAAGAGAACCTAGAAATTGTATATTAACTATGATCCCAGCAACAATCCTACTACTATAGAAGGGAGAGGGCACATTTTTTTAGAGGACTAATAACTTTTATGTCCTCTGATGGCAATTTCTGGAATTCTAAGTTTTAATTTCAGAAGACAGCAGTACATTTCCATATTTTTGCACATGTTATTGGACAATAATTGTGATGTAAGGATTTGGTCAGTTAGAAAGCAAGCATGAGGACATATTTGGAGATATGCAAAAACATAAAGATGAATTTACAATTTTACAAGCAAATACATTAATATTTAGGGTCAAAATTTTACTTCTGAATACAATTGCTAATTTCCTGAAATTTATCCTGAAATTCAGCTGCCAAATATGCACTGACTATTTAGACATTTGAAAATACGACAAAGAGTAATGTTTTTTGTAACTTATAATAGGTTTTGTATTGTTATGTATTTTAACAAATCGTTAAATGACATTCCATGACTGCAAAGAGGAATAAATCCTGTTTGCTTTATATTTATGTTAAACTTCAAACACATTGAATGTTGATGATATTCCGTTCTCAATTACATATGTTCGAATATGTGAATCTTAGGATATTAGAATGAGACAGATGTAGAGACACTTTTAAAACACTTTTAAAGCCAAGAAAGCTATTGTCTGAGAAACAAACAACCACATGGAAGTCCACAAATAATTATAAATACATGGACCACCTTGCCTCTGTTAGTAGAAAAGGGCTGAAAAAGAATACTGAAACAGCATATTATTTTTTTTAATTCATCAAGATCTCTGCAGTATTAGGTTACAAGTGTGTGCACAGCATTATACACAATAAATAATATCTCACAATGTTTTTCCAACCTGTTTTCTTCCCACGGGCCTTCTCATAGTTTTATAAAATACAAAAACACATGCAGATACACACACAGTCAAATGCATTCTAAGCTTTATGGCAGAATCAGAATGCACACTGGAAAATTCAGCTACTACTATGTCATGGCATACAAAACTGGAAAACTACCAAAAATTTCCATAATTGAGCCTGTATCTTCTACCTGCCTATAACTATAAAAGACTTTCCTCTTCTAATAGGACAATCTAACTGAACTCTGTCTCTCAAGATCAAAAAGGCAAATAACTTTAGCCTGTTATTTTTTGTTAGCTGATTATAATTATGGCCAGTGATAGAATAACTATAAAATAATCTACACAAAAAAGTTGGTATAAAGACTATCTATATAAATAAAAGCCTAAGTGACCATTATAACCAAACGACCGGACCTACCATAAATACCAGTAATTATGATGCACACTGACCACCTGGGGGCAGATGCTCAATGCAGGAGCTGCCCCCTGGTGGTCAGTGCACTCCCACAGCCAACCTGCCATGGCCCCTCCCCCTGGCTGGCTTCCCAATGACCCCGATCGCCAGCCAGGTCAAGGGACCCCCACCCATGCATGAATTTGTGCACTGGGCTTCTAGTATGTATATAAAAGCCTAGATCAGTATCTGGCTGACATACAGAAAGCACCTGATAAATGTCAGCAACCATTAAATAAGGGGAAATAGTTATAAAATAGGATAAAAATATTAGTTTTAATTTTAAGCACATCTTAATAATGTAAAGGCAAATGCTAATATTCGATCATGGGAGAAGAGCAACATGAATGAAAAACTCTCAGGTGGTTCCCTGTATCTGTTTGCTACACCAATATCTCATTAGGAAATGAAACATACCCATACTTTACATGGAGCACATGAGAACTCTGCCAGCAGTGAATGTATTAAGCTTCATCAGAATGCTTTCGGAGTCCATGAAATGCTCTGGTACAGGGAAGGCACACCAGAAACAATTATTAAGTGACTGGGGAGATAAATGCAGCTATTAATACTGTACACCTGCTGTTCTTCCCTCTGCACTTTGATCTAACAGATGATGATTTGTAATGGCACAACCTCAACACCCAGCCACCAGTAGTTTATCAGGAAATCAGCCAACTAACAGTATTGCTTAGCTACCAGCAGCAGGTAGGTAGACAGGCAAAGAGTCAATCTTTGTTATTTCATGGGTGACACCTTCAACCAGAAATCACCCTTAGCACCTGTGCTACCCAAGCCACTGATATGCGAATTAAACATCCCTGTGGACCTCTACCTATTCAAAAACTCTGGGTTTATGGAGTATTTGTGTTATTTTTCAAAGATATATAAGTACGTATTATTTTGTACAGTTTATGCCTCATGAAGGTAAACAACATTATGTATTTTTCCTTGGTTAGCATTTTATACACACTATTTGAACTTCATCTAAAGGTGGAGCCTTCTGAGATATTTTGACACAGAATAAACACATCAGTACTTATTCAGCTACAAGAGAGAGGCTATTAAGGAGTTTTTGTGCCAAACAATGTGGAAAAATCATGGCAGGACAAAAGTTTCAGATTTTATAGAGCCTTTGCATTATCTTGGCAGTTCCATTTATCTGATTTTTAATAAAGCTTTATTTGCCATCTAATACCTTCATCATAAATTAGCACTGTAAAAGCAGAGAAATTTTTCTGGTTATTTGTTCAATATTTTATCATAGAATGAGTATAGAATCTAGAAACAATGAATAAGGAAACATCAGAAACAGCACAAAAATCAATCATTTCAAACCAAAACTGGACTTCAAAGTCCAGTATGCCTGCTAATATTGTTATGGGATAGGAGAGGTCCTCTTCTCTGCTTTATAGCTCATGGAAGTGGGGTTCATGAAGTACCAATGGAATATGCATTTCTGGAGATCCCTACAGGACAATGAGATATGGTAGAAAGCTCTATTTCCATGGAATTACACCCTGGGTTTCCAAAGTCCCATTTCCCTTAGTCCAGTTATAGAAGTGCTGCTGAGTCTTCAGGAGAGCTAAAATCAGAGC
>PVJC01038209.1:0-16855 GCA_004026665.1 Murina feae | reverse complement strand
GGCAGGCAGTTGCAACAGAACCCTTAGGTTTGCTCAAGTTCCATGGCTGTTGGCCTCCATCTTGGCTGGGTTAATTTGCATACAGCTGCTCTGATTGGCTGTTGGCCTCCATCTTGGCTGGGTTAATTTGCATACAGCCACTCTGATTGGCTGATGGTGATGGTCACATTTGCATGTTTTGCTTTTATTATAGAAGATGCTAAGGCCACTCAACTGCTTGCTATGATGTGCACTGATCACCAGGGGGCAGACAATCAACTGGTCAACCTAGTCGCTATGACATGCACTGACCACCAGGGGGCAGACACTCCAACAGGTAGGTTAACTTGCTGCTAGGGTCTGGCAGATTGGGACTTAGCAAGATGGGCCGGACACACCCTGAAGCCCTCATGGTCCCTCCCCAGCTGGCCAACCACACATATCCCTCCCTGGCTCCGATCATGCACTGGTGGTGTTTCTCGGCCTAGCATGTGCCCTCTTGCAATCAGGGCTGAGGGACTGCCCCCCCCCCCCCGAGTGCATGAATTTTATGCACCGGGCCTCTAGTGTTAATATAAACTTTCTATTTTTTAAATAGTTACCTATGTTTGTTCATGTACCAAGAAAGACCCAGTCAATACACAATCACTATATTGTGTTAGCTGATATATCTTTCCAGCTAGTTTTCATATTTCATAGATCGTTTCTCTTATTGTTCTCTTTTATTCTATGTTTCTCTTCCATTTTATAGTTAACTCATCAAGTTCAATAAAAGTCTTGGCATTTTGATATAGGTTGTAATTAATTTCTCTGATTTGATGTATTTTCAAATTCTTGCAAGTATCCTGCATATTTTAGACTTTTATTTTATACCTTTTTTTGTCCCATACAGAATTCTGAGAGAATTTTTTAGCTCTGTCCTCCAACTTAGTAATTTATTCCTCAGGGTGCCTATTTTAATATTTGGTCTATCTGAGATTTTTGTTTTGATAATCTTGTTCTTTTATTTCCAAGGTTTCTAATTGGTTGTCAAAATAACCCATTTTTATTTCATAAGATAAGAACCTTTCTTATAATGCTGATGTTATTAATTATACTTCATTTAAAATCTTCTCTTGTTTTCTCTCTTGTGCATGTTTCCTATTTGCTATCTCTTATGCTTCTCTTGCAAGGTGTTTATTTTTAAGAAATATTTTATCCCCCCCCCGCCCCGCCATGTACTCATCTTTAAAATCTGAGATTTCTTGTTGACACATGTGTGATTTTATTTGTTTGAAGCAACCTGACTTCAGTGTTTTGGAGAAGGGGACAGGATGGAACATTTGATTTTTCTGACTTTTGGGCATGGAGGATTCCTGATTCGCTAATTTGTCAGAAGCCACTTGCTGGCACCAACCTGAGCATTAGAAATAACTGCTAAGGTCTAGGGCAAATGCTTCCTTCTGACTGCACTGGAGGTGGGGAGCGAAGAGATGGTGCAGGAGGATGGACTCACCAGGCTGCAAAATGCTCCAAAAGTGATTCCACAGCTCTGATGGTTTCTCCAGCTTCCTGTAATAGCTACATCCAGGCTTAGAGCGTGCCCAGCTCTGCTCCACCCTCCTGAGCTGAATTTTAGGTTCTTGTTTACTCTGTCAGAGCAAACTTGTTTGCCTTTCATCTTTTGGGAATTAGCCAAATTTCTGGTGTACTAATAGATTTTTAAAAAATATATTTTATTGATTTGTTACAGAGAGGAGAGGAGAGGGACAGAGAGTTAGAAACATCAATGAGAGAGAAACATTGATCAGCTGCCTCCTGCACACCTCCCACTGGGAATGTGCCCACAACCAAGGTACATGCCCTTGACCAGAATCAAACCCTGGACCTCTTAGTCCGCAGGCCAACGCTCTATCCACTGAAACCAACCAGGTTAGGGCTAGATTTTTTAATTTATTCTCATGTGTATACATACACACACACACGCTTTCCAAATTTCTGGGGATTTGGGACAGGAGAGGAAGCAGGCTATGTTCTCAGTTTGCCATCTTGATCTAATTTGATTTGATGTTCTTCAAGTGATTTAGGTTGCCTTTTGCGATTCCATACTGCCTCAAACCACACGTTATCCCAGCTGAACTATTCCAGTCTTGCAACTTAAAGGCACTAGAGATAAAGCTACTGGAACATAATGACTCATAGTAATGAGGTTCCGTTTGAGGGTTATATGAACAACTGGGGACTCTGGTATTCGCTCTCTAAATTCTGGAATGCTCTCACATTAGGAAAGCAGGAGGCGGTGGTAGTTCCTTGGCTTTTGTTCACTGACTCTCTAGCATACTGTCTGCTTGATGGATGTCTCCTCTCATTGCTGGTGATAATTCCACAGGGGGTGATTCACTAGCAAACAAAGGCTGACGTGGTGCATGTACCTCTTCTACATACTCATGCTCATTCACTTTGCTAGTTACTCCCAATGTCCATTTCCCCTACTCAATAAATCACCTTTTGATGAGAAAAAAAAGTACAAAATATTAGTCATGTGAGGATTTGGATCATGTTTAATTTAGCACCAATGAAACAATTTTCTCCTTACTCCAGTATTTGCCTGGAGCCACAATCTGTGATTACTGATGGTTTTGTACAAGCACCATCACAAGCCTGGATAGTTAGCTCCTGACCCAGTTTGGGGCTCAAAGGATTTGTGCTAAATCCCTGCTGAGGGCTGAGAATCTCAGCCTGGGAATTAAACTGTAAATCAGGAATGACTCAAAGTCACAACTTTGCTAAATCTGATCTTCTTTCTTTTCCTACTGCCTTTTCTATTTTTCCATTTTTCTACTCTTCTATCATTGATCAGGCAATCTTGAATTCAATGTTATATTCATGCCTCAGATTAAGGGGCATGGGGGCATGAGGAGAACAGCTAGCTATCTCATCACTTCCATAGAGAAGAAATGGATGGACTCTCCCCCGGTTTAAAATTAATTCTTGCATATCAGGGACCCAGTGGCACATGGTGAGTTGTCACTTGCTCATCCCCGTTTTAGATCTTGCCTACATATATAATTAGTCAGAGAACAGGTTGATCACAATAGTGAGATATCGGTGTGTGTATGTGTGTGTTTGTGTGTGTGTTTGTGTGTGTGTTACTCCTAGACTTAAGTTGAAGAAGTGAGGGATGACACTGTGAACTGAGAGTATAGTTATGTTTGTGTAGACCTAAGACCTTGCAACCAATTGCAGACAGGATCTGTGGCAGAGTCACAGGTTGGAAGTTAAAATGGAGTTTGGGGTGTAAGCTTTTTCTTTTTAGGAATCAGCAGTTGAGAAAGAAAGGACAGATACTGGACAGAGGAAGGAGTGAAATGGTGTTGTAAATTTGATAAATATTGACCAATATTTATAGGTCAATATAAATAAATATTGTAGGGTCCTCTGAGGGAACATTCTCATCAAAATTGTCCTTATCAGACCTAAATAGTGACATCTTCATACTCTTGCCTTGCTCAGTTTCTGGCATGGGCTCCCTCCAAAGGGGTGATCTAGTGTGAGGAGGCTCTAAGCAGCTGAGGTAGAACCCCAAGGCACTGACAGAAGAGGCTGCCTGCTGACTGTACTCCCTAGCATAACATCTATTAGGTATGCAAGGCTGCAAAGGGCTGTGGATGTCATTTATTCCTGAATGTTAAGCCAGGAACAGTTTCTGTTATTTGCTGTCAGGTTGATTCAGGAGGTCATTGGCGAAACTTGAGACTTCCTGGATTTCTTCTTATTTCTTTTGGCTTCTTTCTCTATATAGGTAATGGGTTCCCCAATGCACATCTTTCAACCCACTGCTCAGATTTATTTAAGATATTTTATAACTACTGGTATGTAAAAAATTACTCTGCTTTTCATTTTCCAGCACATGCTAAGCGGATAATATAGTAGGACACAATGTAGAGAGAATTGTTAAACAAAACGCCCATTTGCTCTTACAAAAGCAGAATTGCGCAGAATTCCATAATTGTCATCTAGTTGCCAAGGAATTTAACAATTTTTGGTATCCTATATAATAAAAGGGTAATATGTAAATTGACCCTATCAGCAGAACCACTGGGAATGACTGGTCACTATGACACACACTGACCACCAGGGGGCAGACACTGAATGCAGGAGCTGCCCCCTGGTGGTCAGTGCACTCCCACAGTGGGAGCTCTTCTCAGCCACAAGCCAGGCTGACAGCTGCCAGTACAGCGGTGGTGGTGGGAGCCTTTCAGTAGCACTATGGATGTCCAACTTTAGCTTAGACCTGCTCTCTGCTGTCAAGTGGACATCCTCCGAGGGCTCTTGGGCTGCCAGAGGGATGTCTGATTACGAGCTTAGGCCCAATCCCCCAGGGAGCCTAAGAGGGGTCCCAGACTGCGAGAGAGCACAGGCTGGGCTGAGGGACCCCCCGAGTGCACAAATTTTTGTGCACTGGGCCTCTAGTCTTATAATAAAATGGGCTGAGTCATTTTTTTAACCATCCAATAGCAGACGTTTTTAGTCAGCACAACTCTCTTTCAAATAATACTCCATTCTGGGATCTGTGAGTATTACTGAGTTAAGTGTCCTTCAATATCTATGTATATATCTTTCAGTTATAATCTCAACCATGTAAAAAGATGTAGAAAAATACTTTAAGGAAATTCACTGAACAATGGTGTCTTATCCCAGACCTGGATAGGTAACTGTTGCTGGAAAATCCAGAACTTGAAAATGTTGTAGCCAGGTTGTCCTTTGAGAATAGATTGTCATTACTATTATTATTAATATTTTTGTTAATCCTTTTCTGAGGATATTTTTCCATTGATTTGTAGAGAGAGTGGAAGGGAGGGGGAGAGACATAGAGAGAGAAACAGCGATGTAGATGAGACGCATCAATTGGTTGCACATGCTCCATTTAGGGTGGGGATGGAGCCTGCAACTAAGGTACATGCTCTTGACTGGAATCATATCCCCAACCCTTCATTCTGCAGGCTGATGCTCAATCCACTGAGCCAAACAGGCTAAGGTGAGACTTTCATTATTATCAAAAGAGGCAAGCATACACTGGAGTACAGACAGTCTGCTCAATAAAGAGTGCTGGGAAAATTGGACTGGTACATGCCAGAAAATGAAACTAGACCACCAACTTATACCATATACAAGGAGAAACTCAAGATGAATAAAAAACTTAAATGTAAGTCACGAAACTATAAAAATACTAGAAGACATAGGCAGTAAAATCTCAGACATCTCTTGTAGCAATATTTTTGCCGATATGTTTCCTAGGGCAAGGGGAACAAGATAAAAATAAACAAATAGGACTACATCTGGCTAAAGAAACAACAAAATGAAAAGGCAACCCACTGTATAGGAGAACATATTCACCAGTGACACACGGGGTTAATTTCCAAAATATGTAAAAAACTTATACAACTCAATGCCAAGAGGATAAACAACCTAATTAAAAAATGGGCAAAGGATCTAAATAGACACTTCTCCAAAGAGAGCATTCAGATGGCTGGTAGACATATGAAAAGATGCTCAATGTCACTAGTCATCAGAGAGATGCAAATTAAACCCACAATAAGATATCATTTCATGCCTGTCAGAATGGCTACCACCAGTAAATCAACAAGCAACAAGTGCTGGCGAGGATGTGGAGAAAAGGGAACCCTAGTACATTGCTGATGGAAATGCAGACTGGTGCAGCCACTGTAGAAAAACAGTATGAAGTTTCCTCAGAAAATTAAAAATGGAATTTCTGTTTGACCCAGCAATCCCACTTCTGGGAATAGATCCTAAAAACTCCCAAAATACCAATCAGAAAGAATATATGCACCACTATATTCATAGCAGCATTTTTATAATAGCTAAGATTTGTAAACAGCCCAAGTGCCCATCAGTAGATGAGTGGGTAAAAAAAGCTGGGGGTTATTTATACCATGGAATACTATGTAGCAGTAAAAATGAGGGATCTATTACCCTTTGAGACAGCATGGAGAGACCTAGAAATATTATATTAAGTGAAATAAGGTAATCTGAGAAAGACAAATATCACATTATCTCACTTATTTGTTGAATCTAATGAACAAAATGAATTGACCTAAATAAATAAATAAATAAATAAATAAATAAATAAATAAATAATAAGATCTGAAGCATGGAGGCATAGAACAGACTTACATGCCTCAATGTGGGAACAGGGAATAAGAAGAGATAAACCAAAGAACTTATATGCATAGCCCATGGACATGGGCAATAGGGTAGTGAAGACCTGGGGGGGGGGGCAGGCATTGATAGTGGCTGGGAGGAGGGACTAAAGGGGGTGGGGAAATGGGAGATATCTGTAATACTATCAACAATTTTTTAAAATCTATGAAAAATCCACTGTGCCATCATAGCCCTTTTGTCCATGAATCCATTGAACAGAAACAGGCTGATTGAGGAAGGAGAATGGCTAACATCTGCAGAGAGATTCATCCCGGTAACTGATGGCAGGTCTCTTTGCAGTAGACCAAGGCACTAGACAGCCTTTCTCAGAGATTTCTTAAACCTTTTTGTTTAAGAGGTTCCATTTGCTGTGCAAAATGACTCACATTTGGAAACTTTGAAGAATAACAACTCTGTCCTCCAGGCCTGGGGTTCTGGAGTTGCACGCTGTGGCAGCTTTCATTAAGGGCCCAGAGCTTCATTCCTTCCTGCATCCATCATGCATCATGTGGAGTGTACTCCCTCCCCGCTGGCTATACGCTGGCTCATGTATTTTCTTTGGTCAGTAGTATGTGGGTGGAAAAGAAAGTGTGCATGTCTGAGCCTAGGCTTCAAGAGGCCTCACACATTTGCACTTTCCCTCCGGCTCCTCTGCTGTGCCTTGAGGACAGCATGACCTGGCTCATCTCTGGTATAAGGAGGATGAGTGACATGTGGAGCAGAGCCACCCAGCCACGTCCAGCTGACATCCGCAGACAGACGCCCAGCTGGCAGGGGGTACATGTATGAGTAATACTAAAGGATGGTTTTAAGCCACTGAGCTTTGCAAAAATAACAAACTAATCAACAAATTCAATAGGCTCAGTGAGCTGAATATCTGTTTCATTCTCACAAATATCATGTAGGTGGGTGGAAATCTTTTTAGGCATCTTAGAAATTTCCATCTCACCTGACTGCCTTCAGTGCATGTGTATGTGTGTATGTATGTATGTATGTATGTATGTATGTATTTCTGGCTGAAGCCTTGTTTTCATTTCTTCCTTGCTTTTTGTTCTTTATTATTGAATTTATTGGGGTGATATTGGTTAATAAAATTACATAGGTTCCAGGTGCACAATTCTATAATACATCATCTGTATGTTGCAACATGTTCACCACCATAAATCAAGTCTTCCATCACCATTTATTCTCCTATACCCTCTCCTACCTCCCCTACTCCCTTTCCCTCTGGTAATCCCTGTGCTGTTGTCTGTATCTATGATCTGCTTTTTTTTTTTTTTTTTTTTTTTTTTTTTTTTTTTTTTTTTTTGCTTAATCCTTTCACCTTTTTCACCCAGCTCTCCAACCTTCCCCTCTGACAGCTGTCAGTCTGTCTATCTGTGAGTCTGTTTCTATTTTGTTGGTTAGTTTATTAGATTCCACATATGAGTGAAATCATATGGTACTTGTCTTGCTCTGACTAGCTTATTTTAGGTCCATCCATGCTGTTGTAAAGGGTAAGATTCCCTTCTTGTTTATAGCTTCTCATTTGCTTTTAATTGTTGCCACTTGGGACCAATCAACTCCAGCACCAACTATCTTCATTGCTATCATAATCTCATTTTGATTACTTCCTGCTGTCATGTCTATAGGGTGCCCATAGTGTTTTAACAGCTGGCAGGGCTGGCTGGCATCCTCTCTTCCACAGTCTTTACTTTCTGTCTTCTGCACTACATCATGTCAGTGATCATCAGCCAGGGTTCGATTCTGTGCATCTTAGGTAAGCTCTCCCCATTGCAATGAATTTGGATGATTTAAAATTGTACTTGTCCTTCTTGGATGAGCTCCTGTAAATTTCTTAGCAACACATTCTCTTCCCTAGTCTTCAACAATTTTCCAGTGCATGGGACAGGACTTCAGGGTGGTTAAAACAATGGCTAGTAGTTTCAGGGAGAGGCTCAGGCAAAAGCCAGGGAAACCAGGGGAATGCAGAAGGACCTCCTCAAAGACCTCTGGGTTTCAAAGGCTCCTGGCTGTGCTTGAGGGAGAGCCTTTCCAAGAGATACTCACCCAATCCAGCCTGGGGGCCAGGAAGCCTATGGATGTGAATTAGGTGTCGCCCATCTTCTTGATGAATTTCACCTCCTCACCCTGGAAGTGGTTCTCCAGGAAGTAATAGAGATGAGGATCTGTGGAGAGAAACTGGGGCCTGCAGTTTCAAGACGGCCTGGTTCAGGTTCCTCTCCAGGGCCAGGGTGGCTTCCCTGGCATTTTGAGTTGCCCACTCATCCTGGGAAGTCTTCAGCCTGTCCTGGAAGAAAATGCGGCCACCGAGCTGGTTTTGCATCTTTAAAAGAGATGCTCAGCACCCTCAGCTTCTCCACCAACTAGTGGAAGAGGTGGTCTATGCCCTTAAGAGCCATCGTCAGGTCAAAGCAGAAGCCCAGAGAGAGGTAGGTGCAGGCGGCCCACAGATGTATGTTGGCCAAGCCTCTACCTCGGTGGAATAATTCTGATGAATTTGGGAGCTCGTGGTGGTTTGGCAATGAGTTAAGGAAGGAAAAAAACCCCTCACACCAGTGTGTTGGCTGGTCTCGGAGGTGGTTCTGAAGGGGGTGACCGGATAAGACGCAGGAGGGTAGTGGAAGGGACATCTCTGGGTATGTTCCATCCAAACACTATTGAAGCAAGAGACAGATCTGGGACCACCAAGGACACTGCTCAGGGATCCACTTTTAAAACACATTACTGAGATTTATGCTGTATTCCCACTCTCTTGAGTATGTAAGAACCACAATAAGGCAGATGGACCCACTTGCTAATTCATGTCTGGAGAATCTTGAGGTTTGGGGTTCTCCCATTCTGACTCTCAGGTCATATAGTTTTTGCCAATAGATCATTCATTTTAAGCAAAACCTTGGACATTTGTGAATTCAAAAGTATCAGCCTGGCTGGTATGGCTCAATGGTTGAGCATCTACCTATGAACCAGGAGGTCACGGTTTAATTCCTGGTCAAGGCACATGCCTGTGGGGCATGCAGGAGGCAGCCAATCAATGATTCTCTCTCATCATTGATGTTTCTATCTCTTCCTCTCCCTTCTTCTCTGAAATCAATAAAAATATATATTTTTTAAAAAGGTCACGAAGAGTACTTGAAGATTGTCATCAGCCTTTGTGCCTGGTTTGCCTCCAGGCTGTCTAGCTAAGCAGAAACTTTTTCCTGCAGCGGAGTTCCATAATGGCCAGCTCTGTGTCCTTACCTACCTCCCTGGGCAACCTGGGATCTCTTTGCAGTGAAAACATGCTGAGAAGCTGTCTTCTGTCCATGCTGGCCTGTATTTCTTATGCCCTTTGAGTTGTCTTTGTCACAAAAGATCAGAAGCAACAGCTATTAACTGCTCTTTGTGGCGAGGCATGGATCATTTGCTTTTCATGCAGTGATGAGAGGACCTCACATCCTCACCCACTTCAGGAGATAATGGTCATTCTATATTCTGTTTGAGAAATTGCTTAGGGCCTTCAGCCTGGCAGTCTTTTCTGTGTTTGGAGGAACTTGAAAGTGACACACATTAGCTGCTGTCACAAAATGTTGCTTATGTTTAAGAATATAAGCAGCCTCAGTTGGCATGGGAAGCTCATCAGGAATTGTGGCTCTCCCAGTCCCTGCTGGATTTCTTCTCTCTCTGGTGGTCCACATGACCTCTTTTTCTTGTAGCATCTCTGTTTTACTGTTTTCCATCTGCTACCAGCTCGACAATCCTCTCCTTAATCTTCAATGAAAGTACAGAGAAAACCAGTCAGTTGACTTGCTTAATTACCATTGTCCTGGTTCCCTTTACACAGGGCAGCTGCAGTGGTCTTTGGCCTTCTTGGGTCAGACACTCACACCTGCTGTAAGCAATGTCTCCCAAGTAGGGGCCAGTTAACTCAGAATGGGAAGGGTGTGTATGTGTGTGGGGGACTGCTGAGCACCACAGGGACATGTCTAGTACCCCCATTTTCCAATACATTTCCCAGGCCACTTCTATTCCCTAAATGAAGACTATGAATGAAGAATATTTTCTAAATTGGTTTGTGGCCTGGACCATTCCTTCTGAGCCTATCTACAGATACAGTTGGCTCTATTCATTGGCCTGGTGGTCAGCAGGGCTATGTGTTGCCAGGCACGTAAGGCACTTTTCATGGCCACTGTAAGGATGTCACTTCTGATAGAGCACTGCTTTTCCTGACTTGATCTGGCCATTGATTCTAGCATTTTCAATCCTCTTACTTAGTGATCATGATGACACTAATAAGTGTATGGAAATTTCCCTGTCTACCTTCATTGCTTGAGACTGGGTCAAATATGTCATCAGGATGGATCCTATGGGTAATCAAAGGAAACCATTCATTCATTTTTGCTCTGCATATTTAAAGGAGACTTCGAAATGCATTGGGGGGTTTACAGCAATGAATGAAAGAAGCCACAATCTAGCAGAGAATAAAAATGTCAAGTAATTGCAAGAGTTATGAGTGTTGTCAGGGGAAAATACTGGGTACTCTTATCAGAGAGAGAAGCATTGGATAGCTGGTGCTCATTTATTCATTGCTGCATTTATTAAATCAACCCCTATTATGTGCTAGGCACTGATCTGTCTACTAGCCTATAGCAATGACAAAGACCTCTATTTCACAGGCTTTATTTTAAAACAGGAAAGACAGTAACATTTCAAGGTATGGATAAGTCCCATGAGGAAAGCAAGGTAAGGGTCAAGGAAGTGATGGAAGAGAGGTACTATTTTTCATAGTGTGGCCGTGGTAAGCTTTTCTGAACAGATAATAATTGATCTGAGCACTGGTTGAAACAAGGGAAAAAAACCCTGGGAATATATGAGGGGAAGCATTCCAGACAGGAGGACTAGTAAGCACAAAATCCTGAGTCTCGGGTCATAGTTTTTGCCAATAGATCATTCATTTTAAGCAAAACCTTGAATGTGGTAGGCATATTTGAGGAACAGCAAGGTGGCCAGCATGGATTCAGGCACAGAGAGAAAAAAGAGAAGAGGCAAGGAGTACAACTGGAGCCATAGTCTGGGAAATAAGAGGATTCTGGATGTGTTTCCAGTGACATGGCTTTGAGCTGGGGTGTGACATAATCTGATGAATCTATGTTTTAAAGGGATCATCACAGCAACCTTGTGGAGAACAGATTCTATTCTTGAATCAATTTACTGCTGGTTTGTTTGAAGAAACTCTATGTATTTTATTTATAGGCTTTCAAATACTAATTATGATCTATGAACTGCACAGCAGGCTTAGTTCCATTTTTCTCTTAACCAGAAATTTTCTAGATTGCTATGCCAAGGTGAAGGCAGATTTATTGGCGTGAAATAACTAAACCATGACAATTCCATTAGGAAGACCTGATAGCATCTTTATAATGGCTGGGACTTTCTAAACATAAAAGGACAAAACAACATTACCCCCTTTTATAATATCTCATCCTCTGTTCGTTCCCAGGAGAACTTTGTTGGTTCTCTTGCATATGAGGGTATCATAAGCAAGTTGAGTTCAGTCCTCATTATCCATCATAGCCGTATTCCATCCAGGAATAGACCCCGCAGAAAGGAAGCCTTCTGCTGAATCTCATGAGCAGTCTATGCTCAGGTTCAATGTAAAAAGTGGCTGAGGTTAGGGTCAAGAGTCTAGAATGAGTCTAGGTGAAGAATTAGAAAAACGATAAAAACACTTTTTTGAATGAGCAAGTACTTTGTCAAAACAAAAGTGATTTATGAAAAGCAGTTATGTGTTCTTAAAAACTTGTAAATCACATTTTGGCCAGAAGCTATTCATTTTCTTTAAGGCACTAAAGGAAGAATCTTACTGCACTTAACAGAGTGGCAATTTAACAAAATCACCAGCAGCAAAGCCAGGACCAACGGAGACCTGTGATTTAATAATTAGTTGTTGATTTAGCACCTTTAGGTTGGACATTTTGTGGTGAAGGGGGGGTGGGGGGAGGAGGGGAAGGTTGATTTATCCTGGAAGCATGACTAAGTTTTACTGAAGATTTTCAACTACAGGTTAGATTGAATTTTATTAGTTTCTGACACATCATTAGGGCAAATCAGCCTTACTGGTGCCTGGAAATTCATTTGGAAGATTGGAATAATATACACCCTAGAGACAATTTAAGATTTCAAAGCAATCCTTTCTAGATCCTTCAATTTAGATAAAGAGTATTTGGAACAACTGGGTCCTATGTTGATTTTCTATAACTCTGGTGCTTTTTTGTAATGGCTTTGAAGAAGGAGAACTTCTAAAGAGAGAGTAGAAGGAAAGAATTGATTGGCGGAGTTTGATAAGAGCTTATAAGAGACTATGGTATTAGCTTAGTGGGCATAGAGTAGAAATAAGATAACTAGAAATTTTAATAAAGGGATAATTTCTTTCTTTCTATTGAACATTCTATTATGCAAGGAATCTTCACCTTAAACCAAAATCATTGAATTTCCTGTGCATCTATTCTCCACTTGGTTGTCCTAATATATTGATATAATTCTTCTATTTTGAACTTCGAATGGCTCCTCATTGCTTCCAAAGTCAAGGCACTATCCATAAATATCTGCTTTTTACAATTTTTCATTAAAGTATACTTAATGGCAAGGACATGAACTTGAATCTTGGGAAATCTTGGGAGTGGCTTGAAGCCAACTGCAAATGGGACTTTTTATAAGTTTTGGGTTTAATCTTAAAATTTCATTAGTGACTGTAGCATCCAAATGGTCAGTATTTCTCTGGTTATAAAAATAATATTTTAAAATACTTTCAGGACAACAGAAAAATATGGACAAAAATGTTTCCTCCCGAAACCCTATTTTATTGGGTGATTAGTTTATGTGTAAAATATTAATGAATTAAACTTATAATTTGAAGAAAATTGAGATGAATTGAACTAATGCATTAGATTTGCCATATAGGCCATTTCTCTGCTGCTTCTTAGTGTCACATATTTCAGTAACTCAGAATTAAAGGAATATGTAAATATAAGTAGTATATTTTTCTTCATTCTTATATGAATTTGTTAGAGTAATCTCTGGAGAGAGAGGTCCAAGTGTTGCCAGAGGGATGAAGAGTAAGGATTTCAGTCTCTTCTTGATAGACCATTTAAAAAAACATTTTTAAAAAATTGATTTCAGAGAGGAAGGCGGCGGGGGGAGGGGGGGAGGAGGAGATAGAGAGAGAAATCAAAGATGAGAGAAAATCATTGATTTACTGCCTCCTGCACACCCCACACTGAGGATTGAGCCTGCAACTAGGGCATGTGCCCTGATTGGGATTTGAACTGTGACCCCCTGGTTCATAGGTCAACACTCAACTACTGAACCACACTGGCCAGACTTGGTGGACATTTTGATGAGTTCTTCCTTGAGAGACATGCACATCTAATCTAATAAGAGTAATATGCAAATTGACCCTCACTCCATTACACCTAAGCCATGCCCACCAGCCAAGCCATGTCTACCAGCCAATCAGAGCAACTATATGCAAATTAACCATCAAAGATGGCAGTTAATTTGCATACACAGGGGAGCGAAGACTAAAGACAGCATAGAAGGAAGCCAAGTGCTGCAGAAGGGAGCCAAGCGGTGGAGAAGGGAACAGAGCAGAGGCAGCAGAGAAGGAGGGAGCCGAGGTGGCAGAGAAGGGAGGAAGCCGAGGCAGCAGAGATGGGAGGGAGCTGAGGCGGCAGAGACAGGAGTTGAGGCGTGCTTCGCTCCCTTCTCTGCATCACTCTGGCTCAGGAAGCCCTATTCTTGCAGGAATCTTCCTGCAATGGCCACTAGTTGAATAATATGTAGGCAGGAATATCTTCTGATTCATGAGTCAGATCTCTTCGATTGCCTCAAGAAGGTACTTCTCTAAGTAGTTTTTCTCCCCCAAAAGAAACCTGATGTCTTTAATCTTTTATTTTACTACTGATAATTTTAATCAGATGAAAATGAACCACTAGTCTTAGTTTTTAGTTCCCATGAACTCATCACTAACCTTTTTTAAAATCATACTCTCAAATTTAAATTTTTTACATTAAATTTTTTATATTAAAATATATCACTTTTATCAGGATAATATGTGCACATGGTTAAAACATTCCTGCCATACTCTATCATTGACTGGGTGCAGCCCACAGAAATATGAAGATGTGAAGGTGGGGCTGCAGGAGCTGGGCTATCACTCAAATAGTTCTTCTTTTCACGGCAGAAACACTGTATGACATATGAGGACTTGTTCTCTCTTTTTTTCTCTTTTTTTAAAATTTATTGCTTAAAGTATTACAACAAGTGATAGATAGGTCTCCATTTTTTCCCCCTTGCCCTTCCCCCCCTTCTCCCTAACCCCCAGTTTCCTGTGTCCATTGATTATGCTCCTATGCATGTATACAAGTCTTTCAGTTGATCTCTTAATTCCCAAGGACTTATTCTCTTGGTGTGGTCTCATATCTCAGGCCTGGGCAGGCCACTATTACTGGAACTTGCAGCTAGAGCCAGGCTGGTCTTTGAAAGGAGACTCTCATTATTATCAAGGTCATGTAAGGCCCATTGTGTCATCATAGCTGCTTTGTTCATGAGTCCGTTGCACAAGAACAGGTGACTGAAGAAAGAGGATTAAATAATACTTGCAGAGCAGTTTATCCTGGTCAGTGAGGGAGGGTCCCTTGCTAGTGGAGGAGTGTGTTATAATAGTCTTCCTTAAAGGATTTCTCAAGTCTTTTCATATAAGAGCTCCCAGTTAATAAAATGTCTCACATATGAAAACTGTAAAGAATGACAACTGTTAATGACAGTGAACAAATATTTCAAATGTCAGGACTATCCCCTTTCCCTGGATACTATTTTCTGGAGCTCTCCATCTTTCAGTTCCCTTCTAGGTTGGTGTATAAAAGGAAGAGAGGAAATGAGTGCTCCCTGTAATGATGTCAATGAACCTCCTGGATTCCAGGCTCTCTTTTCACTCCTGTCCTCCATCATCTTGCCAAAAACTGGAGTCTTAAATCACCTTCCCTTTCTCTTCCTACAGTTCCCTTTATATGTATTATTGGCTTTGATTTCCTCTGCTCCTACGAATCAGTTGACATTTCTCATTCTATTTACTGTCTTCCAGAGTAAGTTTTCTCTATTTTGTTGTTGTTAAGCCTCACCTGAGGATATTTTTACATTGATTTTTTGAGAGAGTGGAAGGGAGGGAGAGAGGGAGAGAGAGAGAGAGAAACATTGATGTGAGAGAGACATTGATTGGTTGCCCCACACTCTAGTCCCAAATGGGACTGAACCTGCAGCTGAGGTATGTGTGTCCTTGACTGGAATTGCACCCTTGAGTTTTTGGCCCATGAACCACCACTCTGTCCACTGAGCCAAACAAGCTAGGGCCGGAGTAAGTTTTAAGTTACTTCCCATTTAACTGATGACATCTCTAAGCACTCATTTTTTGGTCATGTTATTTGTTCTATCAAATTGCCCATATCTTTTATTTTTACCACCCCATCAAACACAATGAGAAAATCAGGAGGCAAGCACTTTATCCTTAGAGAATGATGAAATGAATACTGGTGCATTTGTTGTTCTTAACAGCCTGGAGCCTGACAGCTACCACTCCAGCAGTTTTATCTTCATGACTTAGCGCCACACTTGCTTTTTATTCCATTTTTCCAGTTGACCCTAAAGTACTCACTGAAACACTCATTGATCTTTTGTTTTCCCTTTTTCCTCACTAGCTATTTTCCATCAATTATGTCACAAGTTGAAATGTTTTTACAGAAGACCACCACTAAAGTGACTAAATATTGAACATTCTTTCAGCCATTTGCAAAACGAGAACCTCAGTTTCTAAATCAGATTTTCCATATGCCCTTTGAACTTATTAAATTATGCCATTTGAAGGTTTACTTGATGAGGACATATATTAATTTGTTCTCAATTTTTAAAATCTAAAACAGATCTGAAAATATGAACATCCAAAAGGTTTTATCAAATCTCTCCTGTTACTTGAGTTCCTCCTTTTAATGCAATTGTTGACACCAGTTTAAAGAGAGTGTGAAATAAGGATTTTCTTACTTTTAATTGTGCTTTGTGTTTGTGATTGCACTCTAACAACTTTTCATAATTAATGAAAATATTGCTGCAAAGGTGATTTTTTCATGTGTTTATTGCTAATGTTTCTTATATGAAACATTAAAATTAAGTTCATATGTTCTTTAACATTTAAAAAAATATATTTTTATTGATTTCAAGGAGAAAGGAAGAAGGAGAGAGAGACAGAAACATAAATGGTGAGAATCATTGATCGGCTGCCTCCTGCAAGCCCTCTCCTGGGGCCAAGCCTGCAGCTGGGGCACATGCCCTTGACCAGAGTCAAACCTGGAACCCTTCAGTCCACAGGCTGATGCTCTATCCACTGAGCAAAATCAGCTAGGTCTATTCTTTAACTTTTGAAGGACATCCTGATTATTTCCATTCTGGTGCAGTTATGAATAAGGCTGTTCTAAACATTTGTATGCAGGCTTTGTGTAGACAACCTAGGTATATACTCTGACTGGGAATGGAATCTACAATCTTTTCGTGTACTGTCGATGCTCCAAACAATTGAACCACCTGTCAGGACTGTGAACTCCTTTTTTAAAGAACCAATCTACTGCATTTTACCTGTTAACTTCATGGT
>PVJC01038208.1:0-16859 GCA_004026665.1 Murina feae | reverse complement strand
AACTTGTGTAGTTTTTTTCCTTGCCAATATCAGGGAAGTTTTCTGTCATTATTTCTTCAAACAGATTTTCTATTCCTTGCTTCTCCTCCTTTCCTTCTGTTACCCCTATTAAGTGAATGTTGTTTTGTTTTGTGTTGTCCCAGAGCTCCTATAGGCTCTCCTCTTGCTTTTTAAGTTTTTTTTCCAGTTGCTCCTGTGTTTGTGTGTTTTTTCCTACCTTGTCTTCTAATTTGCTGATGTGGTCTTCAGTCTCTTCCAGTCTACTGTTTAAGCCTTCCATTGTGTTCTTTATTACAGCTATGTCATTCTTTATTTCCTCTTGGTTCCTTTTCATACTGGTGACATTCTCATTCAGCTCCTTATAATTCTCATTGAGTTGTGTGTATTTGTCTTCTAGCCATTTGAGCATCCTTATAACTATTATTCGGAATTCTTTCTCTGATAAGCCTCTATTTCATTTAACTCCGTTTCTGGTGATTCCTCTTTTTCTTTCCTTTTTGGATTGCTTTTTTGTCTTCCCTTGTTTTGCTGTAATGTTTTAATTGTAGCTCCAAGTGCTTTGCTACTTAGTCCCTTTGAGTATGATGCTACTGGTTTGACCTCTCAGGTCTTCTGAGTTTGGGAGTCTAGTGTATCTCCTTACTTGAGCTATTTGGGTTCTCTTGATGTAGGTCTGCGAGCTGGACAGGCACAACTGAAGTGTCTAGAAGTCAGCAGCCATGGAGGGGGTGTTCCAATTTTTGCTGTCTTATGCCCTTGGTTGAAATCACATGTTCCCAGTGGGGAATCTCAGTGGCACCCAGGAAGTGTTTGTTGTGGTGTTGGGGCTCAGGAGGCCTGTGTTCTGGAAAGGCATGACTGTGGTGTCCAGAGTTTGCTGCAGGCACTGTGCTCACTGGCGGTGGAGATCCTGGCGTTTTTTTTTTTTGCTTGAGTGGCTGCCGGGTCATGCAGGCAGTGTCCCAGTCCTGTCTGGGAGGTGGTGCTGATGAGTTCTTAAAAGAGGCCACTCTCCCCTTCAAGATGGTGTGGGCTCCACGCCCAAGTCCTGCAGTCCGCAGTCTGGGTGACAGTCTCTCCTGGTACCAGAGAGCCTGGTCTGCCAGCTCCTGCTGCTCCTGCCGGATTTAACTGTCCCTTACTCGCTCACACATACACCACACACCTCCATACACTTTCTTTTCATCCACTCACTCACTTACTCCCTATCCCTCACCTCCTTCCTGCCAGCCACCATTTTTCTCTCCTTTTTTTTAACCCCCATAGCTCCCCTCCACCTGGTTCTCCCCCACTCCAAGCCCTTACCCCCACTACTGTCTTCATCCATACATGTAAGATTTTTGTTCAGTTTCTTCCCATATCCCTCACATCCCCTTCCCCCTGAGAATTGTCAGTCCATTGCCTTTCTATGCTCTTACTTCTATTCACCAGTGTATTCTGTTCATCAGATATTTCTATTGATTTAATTGTTATATGCACTGGTTGATAGATATGTATTTGTTGACACTTTATTGTTCCTAATTTTTATTTTTACCTTTTTCTTCTTCTTCCTCTTTTTAAAGAATGCCCTTTAGCATTTCAAATAATCCTGATTTGGTGGTGATGAACTCCTTTAGCTTTTTCTTGTATGTGAAGCTCTTTATTTGACCATTAATTTTACATGATAGCTTTGTTGGGTAGAGTAATCTTGGTTGTAGCTTCTTGCTGTTCATCATTTTGAATATTTCTTGCCACTCCCTTCTGGCCTGCATAGTTTCTGTTGAGAAATCAGCTGACAGTCGTATGGGTACTCCCTTGTAGGTAACTAACTGTTTTTCTCTTATTGCTTTTAAGATTCTCTCTTTGTCTTTTGCCCTTGCCATTTTAATTATGATGTGTCTTGGCGTGGTCCTCTTTGGGTTCTTTTTTGTTGTTGTTGTTGTTGCATATTTTAGCTTGTGATTTTATTTTTTTTCATCTTTATTGTTCAGATTATTACAGTTGTTTCTCTTTTTTTCCCCATAGCTCCCCTCCTCCCAGTTCCCACCCCACCTTCTGTCCTAGTCCCCCCCCCCCACTGTCCTCATCCATAGGTGTATGATTATTGTCCATTCTTTTCACGCACCCCCAACCCCCTTAACCCCCCAAAATTGTCAGTCCACTCACTTTCTATGCCTCTGATTCTATTCTATTCACCAGTTTATTCTGTTCACCAGATTTTTATTCACTTGATTCTTAGATTCACTTGTTGATAGATATGTATTTGTTGTTCAAAATTTTTACTTTCCTTTTTCTTCTTCCTCTTCTCAAAGGATATCTTTCAGCATTTCATATAATACTGGTTGGGTGGTGATGAACTCCTTTAGCTTTTTCTTGTCCGTGAAGCTTTTTGTCTGACCTTCAATTCTGAATGATAGCTTTGCTGGGTAAAGCAATTTTGGCTGTGGGTTCTTGCTATTCATCACTTTGAATATTTCTTGCCACTCCCTTCTGGCCTGCAAAATTTCTGTTGAGTAATCAGCTTACAGTCGTATGGGTGCCCCCTTGTAGGTAACTAACTGCTTTTCTCTTGCAGCTTTTAAGATTCTCTCCTTGTCTTTTGCTCTTGGCATTTTAATTATGATGTGTCTTAGTGTGGTCCTTCATAGGTTCCTTTTGTTTGGGGTTCTCTGCACCTCCTGAACTTGGAAGTCTGTTTATTTCATCAGGTGGGGGAAGTTTTCTGTCATTATTTCTTCAAATAGGTTTTCAATATCTTGCTCTTTCTCTTCTTCTTGTACCCCTATAATTCTGATGTTGGTACACTTGAAGTTGTCCCAGAGACTCCTTACACTATCTTCATACTTTTTGATTCTTTTTTTCTTTTCTTTTCTTTTTTCTTTGGCTTTTCTGGCTGGGTGGGTTTTGCTTCCCCATATTTCATATCTTTGACTTGATTCTTGCAATCCTCTCGTCTGCTGTTGGATCTCTGTATACTATTCTTTATTTCAGTCAGTGTATGCTTAATTTCTAGTTGGTCCTTTTTCATAACCTTGAGGATCTCATTAGATTTATTGAGGGTCTCACTAAATTTATCAACAGTCTCTAGAAAATTCTTGAAAAACCTAATAACCATGGTTTTGAACTCTATATCCTGTCATTTTCTTTCCTCCATTTCTGTCATTTGTGACCTTTTTCTTTGTCTCCGCAATTTGACTGCTTCCCTTTCTGAGTTAGGTGATCACTGAGAAGAATTAACCTCTAAACCACTTGGTTTTTAGAGTCAGCTGTGTCTACAGTGGGAGAACTTCTGTGCTGGAGACATCCTTGTGAGGCAAGAATTGTTTCAGTGGGGCTTTGGTGCTCACTGCGTCTGCCCTGAGTGTGTTCCTTGTGGATCTGAGTTTTATTTAGGATGGTCCCACTCTGGCCACTGGGTGAGTCTGGCTCTTGTATCTTTAAGGAGGTGTTGATTTAGCGTTTGCCTTAGGCTACTCAGCCTTTTATATGCAAAAGCCTCTGATGCAGTTTGGGAAGGGTGGGGCCTCAGGGAGTCTGTAGGGCAGGGCGGAGGAAATAGCTATGGCCGCTTCTCAGCCCTGCACTAAGAGACACTGGGTCTCTCTGTCCCACGGTAATTGCTGCAAGTAACACTGAGAGAACCCCGCTTCGGATTTCCTCCCAGTGCCAGTCTGTCCCCTTTCTCCAGGTGTGCATCTGGGTCCTCATAAACTTGCCTGGAACTGGAGTTCAGACCTGCCGGGAGCTTGTGGTTCTCAGGTTTGAAAAAGAACTACATCCTCCGGTGCCAGCCCTCTCCCCGAGCCCGGTGCGCGCACCTCCGTACCTCTGTACTTTGCTTCTGCCACTCCTCTGAGTCTCAGTTTCTTTCTAGTTTTAGAGTTTTCACTCTGCCAGCCTTCCTGTGGGTGTGAGTGGTGTCCGTGTTTTCTTTTTGTGGTTATTCTGAAATAGTTGTGCACGGCTGCATTTATGGTGTTTACCTTATGCTGCCATGTTGCTGTCTCTGGATTCCTTTTGTTTGGGGTTCTTGGTGCTTCCTGGACTTGTAAGTCCATTTCTTTCATCAGTTGGGGGAAGTTTTCTGTCATTATTTCTTCAAATAGATTTTCAAAATCTTGCGCTCTCTCTTCTTCTGGCACCCCTATAATTCTAATGTTTGTACGCTTGAAGTTGTCTCAGAGGCTCCTTACATTATCTTCATATTTTTGGATTCTATTTTCTTTTTGCTTTCTGGTTGGGTATTTTTTGCTTCTTCGTATTTCATATCTTTGACTTGATTCTTGCGATCTTCTAGTCTGCTGTTGGATCTCTGTATATTATTCTTTATTTCAGTCATTGTATGCTTAATTTCTGATTGGTCCTTTTCCATTTTTTTTGGTATTCTCATTAAGATCCTTGAAGGTCTCACTTAGTTCCTCAGAGGTTTGTAGAAGATTCTTGAGTACCTTTTAACTGTGGTTTTGACCTCTATATCCAGTCATTTGCTTTCCTCCATTTCTGTCATTTGTGATCTGTTTCTTTGTCTCCGCATTTTGGCTGCTTCCCTCTCTGTTTAGGCCCCGGGAATTTCTACTCAGTCTCAATGCACTCCTTCTCTTGCCTTCTAGTTATAAATCTTCCACTCCCTTGGTTCTGAAGGATGGCTGCGTAGTTTTATAGTTGTATTTTTCAATGTGGTTGTGGAAGGCTGCGCATTCAGGTATATGCCTTATGCCACCATCTTGGTTCTTCAGGAGGTTGAAATTTGATTCCCAGTCAGGGAACATGTCTGGGTTGTGGGCTTGGTCCAAGGATGAGGTGTGCAGGAGGCAGCTAATCAGTGATTCTCTGTCATCATTGATGTTTCAATGTCTCTCTTTCCCTCTTCCTCTCTCTAAAATCAATAAAACCTGGGAAGGGGTGGAGCCAGTGATCGTGGGGTGGGAGGGAGTTGGGGGTTCTTCTTTCCAGGCCTGCAGCCTCCGGCAGAGACCCCCATCCTGTTAAGGAATGGAACCAGCCATCACAGGGGTTGGGGAGGTCTTCTGCCCAGGCCTTCATCGTAGGCCAAAGGCTACAGGCCTAGGAAGGGGTGGAGCTGGCCATCTCAGGGGTTTGGGGGTCTTCTTCCCAGGCCTGCATCCTAGACCAGAGGCTACAAGCCTGGGTAGGGGTGGAGCTCAGATTGGAGGGGCAGGGGTAGAGCTGGTGATGGGAGTTAACTACAGAGGAAACACCTTTTCTTAAAGCTCATTGGCTAAGCTCCCTGTATGCCACTGGTAATATTCTTAGTAACTTGGGTAATAAGAATCCAAAAAGGCACCTCGGGTTTTTCTACCACAGTCCTGGAGGAAAAAAATGAAGGTCCACTGCTGGAAGGCTAAGAAATGTCATATCCTGCCCTAGCCAGTTTGGCTCAGTGCATAATGCTTCAGCTTGCTTACTGCAGGGTCTGGGTTCAATTCTAACCAAGGGCATGTACCTATATTGTAGGCTCCTCCCTGGCCAGGGCCCAGGTCAGGGCTCATGCAAGAGGCAACCAATCGAAGTGTTCTTCTGACTTTGATGTGTCTCTTTGTCTTTCCCTTCTCTTCCATAGTCTCTAAAATTCAGTGGAAACATATCCTCAGGTTAGGATAAAAAAAATAAAGAAAGAAATGTCGAGAGAACCAAGATGGTGGCATGAGGTATATACTTAAATGCGCAGCCTCCACAACTACATTTTTAAAATAAAACTATACAGATAAAAGGCCATCCACCAGAACCAAGGGAGGGGAAGCTTTACAACTAGAAGGCAAGAGAAGGAGTGCTTTGAGACTGAATAGAAGCTCCCAGCGCCAAAACTGAGAGGTACGAATGCGCGGAACGGAGGCAGCATGGCCATGCGGCGCGGTGGTGTGGGTGAAAGGGAGTGGCGGCTGCGCTTGGTCCATGGCTTGGAAGGAGATTATAAACTCCAGGGTCGCACTGAATGCAATGCGGGCTGTAGGACAATGGGGCAGGAGACCAGTGGCGTTCTAGCAGTGCTGTTCACAGCGATCACTGATGTGGAGATTCGGGAACTGAGAATCGTGTGCAAACCCCAAGGCTTGGAGACACCAAACGCGGTAGAAACTGCGGCATTAACAGAGGGGACGCCATTGTGAGTTGCTCCACCCCCGGTGACTCTGAGACCCCGCCCCATACCACCTACAACCCCACCCAAGCTGTGTGCCTGCCTGCCTTCAGCATAACCTAAGGGTCTGCAGCTGGGACAGAACTCCAAAAGATCTAAACCCCAAACAATGAGGAGAAAAGCCTGCAGATCATTTCCTCCCAGTGATACTTCCCAGTGATAACTACAAGACTGTGCACCCAGCCTTCAAAGGAGTACAACAAGAGTGTCCACCCTAGGTGATTGGGGAGGCTGAATCACTGGGCCCTATACACAGAAAGCCAAAATGCAGAGACTAAGAAGCAGGTCACAAATGACAGAAATGGAGGAATGCAAACCACTGGATATAGAGTTCAAAACCATGGTAATTAGATTTTTCAAGAATTTTCTAGAAACCGCTGATAAATTTGAAAAGGACCATCTAGAAATTAAGCATACACTGACTGAAATAAAGAATATTATACAGAGATCCAACAGCAGACGAGAGGATTGCAAGAATCAAGTCAAAGATATGAAATATGAAGAAGCAAAACCCACCCAGCCAAAAAAGCCAAAAGAAAAAAGAAAAGAAAAGAAAAAAAAGAATAAAAAAGTATGAAGATAGTGTAAGGAGTCTCTGGGACAACTTCAAGTGTACCAACATCAGAATTATAGGGGTACGAGAAGAAGAGAAAGAGCAAGATATTGAAAACCTATTTGAAGAAATAATGACAGAAAACTTCCCCCACCTGATTTCCAAGCCCAGGAAGCACAGAGAACCCCAAACAAAAGGAACCTATGAAGGACCACACTAAGACACATCATAATTAAAATGCCAAGAGCAAAAGACAAGGAGAGAATCTTAAAAGCTGCAAGAGAAAAGCAGTTAGTTACCTACAAGGGGGCACCCATATGACTGTCAGCTGATTTATCAACAGAGACTTTGCAGGCCAGAAGGGAGTGGCAAGAAATATTCAAAGTGATGAACAGCAAGTATCTACAGCCAAAATTACTTTACCCAGCAAAGCTATTATTCAGAATTAAAGGTCAGATAAAGAGCTTCACATACAAGAAAAAGCTAAAGGAGTTCATCACCACCCAACCAGTATTATATGAAATGCTGAAAGGTATCCTTTGAGAAGAGGATGAAGAAAAAATAAAGATAAAAATTTTGAACAACAAATACATATCTATCAACAAGTGAATCTAAGAATCAAGTGAATAAAAAATCTGGTGAACAGAATAAACTGGTGAATAGAATAGAATCAGAGGCATAGAAAGTGAGTGGACTGACAATTTTCTAGGGTAAAGGGTGTTGGGGGTGCGGGAAGAGAATGGACAATGATCGTATACCTATGGATGAGGACAGTGGGGGTAGGGGGTGGGGACAGAGGGTGGGGTGGGAACTGTGAGGAGAAGAGCTATGGGGGAAAAAAGAGGAACAACTGTAATAATCTGAACAATAAAGATTAAAAAAAAGAAATGTCATATCCTATGAAAAACGCATCTTGAACATGCCTAAAGAAATTGTCATTTCTGCATGGTGAAGGCACTGGAGTCCGTGTTAATGAAAACACCTTGGTGGCTGCTGTGACTGGCAGTGGTTGTAGCAGCAGAGTGTTGGGGCTGGTGGCTTCCCCTGATTAGGCTGGTCGCCTCCCATAAAGGGAGGCCAGACTGTGGCTCGGCCCACTCCTCATGGGGAGTAGAGAGCAGACCTAAGCCATCAGTAGAACATCCCCTGAGGGCTCCCAATATGTGAGAGTGGGCAGGCTGGGCTGAGGGAAATCCCCCAGTGCATGAATTTTGTGCACCGGGCCCCCAATCCTATAGAATAAAAGTGCAATATGCAAATTGTCCCCTCAACTTAGAGTTCAACCACTCACTATGATGTATGCTGACCAACAGGGGGCGGCGTGGAACATGGTGGGCATCAGGGATGCAGCGCTGGTAGTGGATAGCCATGGAGGTGCTGCCAGCCCTGATGAGCCCCAATGCGAGTGGGACCCCTGGGGGATGGTGGAACAGGTAAGCAGGTGGTGCCAGGCCAAGGCGGGTGGGAAGTGGGATTTTGAGACCACAATCTTGATGCTAAGGGTGACCAGCTACATCGGCAGGGAGCGGGGTCACCACCCAGCTTTCAGGTAATGAGGGAGCCACGTGGAGGGGAGGGGCCTCACCTTCCGCTTCCCCCCGCACTCTATCCCTCATCCCCCATCCTCCCACCACCTATCCCCCCACAACACCACCAACCTGACCCATCATTCAGTAGACATTGCCTAATCAGGGCTGGGCCCTGGGAGTAGATGGGAAATTAGGAGTGAGTGGCAGCAACCAACTTCCCACAGTACCTGGGCGGGGGGCTTCGACCTCTCACTGGCAGGGTGAGAGGGACAGAGGTGTGGTGAGAATGCCGGGTGTATGCCAAACTTGCTCTCACTTCCCCTGCTACCCTCCCCTGGATGCCAGAGCTCACATACTGGGGAAACCTCTGTACTCAGGTTCCTGGTGCTCATGAGTATCCACTCCACAGCCATGTGGCCTCTTCTGGGTGAGCTGGGACACAGCTGCCAGGACAACTGGGGCCATCCAGACTCCCTGTGGGTTCATGCAGGAGCTGGTCTGTGAGGCCCGCCAAGAGAAAGTATGCTGCCTGCCCAGCTTCTGTGTAGCACTACTGGGTGGCCCTATGCTGTGCCCTGGCCTGCGGTGTCCATCTGCACTCAGTGCATCTCCACATGCAGACTCTGGCACCATGACTCAGCAGATGGGAGCATGTGAGGGCCCAGGAGGCCCAGGTGCAGCCCAGGGCCCAGAGTTCAGCTGGGACCTTCCCTTCCAAGCCAGACACTTCCGCTTCCATCTCTTGCCAGGTCTAAGGACCACATGCATGCAAGAATTTCATGCACTGGGTCTCTAGTTAAAGAATGATTATGTGATTATGATACTGTGTTAGGTTTTTTGGAAGCAACTTTATCTTATATACTGAAGTGTTTATGAATGAAATTATAGAAGACCTAGGATTTGCTTCAAAATAGCAAGAAGCTGGGAGGGGGAGGGGATGGACTGGGTGGAGTATATGTGGTACATGAGTGATCCTGAGTTAATAAACAGTGAAATTTGGTGATGAGTACAGAAGGCTTATTATGCTATTCTCTTGACTTCTGCATATGTTTAAAATTTTCCACATTAAAGAAATTTTCCTACAAATGTACTTCATAGGTTTGTAATGAGTATTATAAGCAAATGTATAGAATGTTTATCACCATGGCTTACAGTCCCCATTGTTTTATATTGTTATACTAGAGGCCCGATGCTTAAAATCCATGCTAGGAGCTCGTCCCCTCTGCCACTGTGGCTGCCTCTCCCTCGGCCCTCGCCACTGTGGCTTTGTCCAGAAGGTCATCCAGAAGGACGTCTGATCTAATTAGCATATTATGCTTTTATTATTATAGATTTTCTTTCAATTAATCACACCTAGAAGAAGTACATTATTTAGACCAAGAGCCATGACCCACATGATTTTGTTCAGCTAGTAGAAATTTATTAAAACTTCAAGTTTAGAATTAGGAAATGCCAACTTATCATGTAACAGCAATCAACAATCCCAAATGTCTCCCTACCACTTCTAGTAAATATGATTGTCTTCTTATCACCCGGTAGAAATGTTTGAGATCACTTATTCATTATTTTTCTTCATTTATCATGAGTAGGCTCAGGGTGCAAATATTAACATAGTGGAGCCTTGACTGATTGAATGCATTTCAAGTGCCAAATGAATTCAATACAAAGTGCTAAGCATCTATTATTGATACATAACTCAGTAATCATTAACTCCCCTCCTAAAAGCTAGCTCTACTGGCCATATAAAATGGAGTGGAGATATGGTACTTACCCTTACATATAGATTAAAAGCTGATAGAGCACTAAAACCTAAATAACCAAGAACAGGAATCTGAATGTAGAAGAGATCCCAAATGACTCAGTAACCACGATGGCGAAAGTATGCTTGGGGTATGATGAGTACTTGGTTTGGCTGAAGCAATTAATATATTTGGGTAGCCCTAGCTGGTTTGGCTCAGTGGAAAGAGTGTCAGCTTGTGGACTGAAGGGTCCTGGGTTTGATTCCAGTCTACAGTGGGAATACTTCTGTGCTGGAGACACCCTTATGGGGCAAGAGTTGTTTCAGTGGAGCTTTTATGCTCACTGCATCTGCCCCGAGTGTGATCCTTGTGGATCTGTTTTGTTTAGGTTAGTCCCACTCTGGCCACTGGGTGAGGCTGGCTCCTGTATCTTTAAGGAGGCATTGATTAAGCCTCTGCCCTAGCTCTGAAGCAGCTTGGGAAGGGCGGGGCCTCGGGGAGCTTGCAGAGCGGGGTGGAGCAAATAGCTATGGCACTTTTCAGCCCTGCGCTGAGAGACACCAGGTCTCTGTGTCCCACGATAATTGCTGCAAACAATGCTGAGAGAAACTCGCTTTGGGTTTCCTCCTGGTGCCAGTCAATCCCCCTTCTCCGGGTGTCTGGGTCCTCAGAAACTCGCTTGGAACTGGAGTTCAGAGCTGCTGGGGGCTTGTGGCTCTCTCCGTTTTGGAAAAGAACCGCGTCCCCCGGCGCCAGCCCTTCCCCGAGCCCCGTGCGCGCCTCCATACCTCTGTACTTTGCTTCCGCTGCTCCTCTGAGTCTCAGACTCTTCTCTAGTTGTAGGATTTTCACTCAGCCATCCTTCCTGTGGGTGCGAGTGGTGTCCGTGTGTTCTTTTCGTGTTTTTTCTGAAATAGTTGTTCACGGCTGCATTTACGGTGTCTACCCTATGCCACCATCTTGTTTCTCAGAAGTTGGGGTTTTTTTTTAATGGTTTTAGCAACTTTACTCTTTATATTGAGTCTAGAAATTGAAGTTTCATTTAATGACATTGGTAATTTATATTGGGAATGAAAAGTTCTTCCACCAAGAAGTAAATTTGCAGCAATTTCTATAGATGCTGTGGGTAAAACAGTATCATCACGACCTTTAATATAATGTATTAAAACTTTATAAAGATATGCTTTTCCACTACCACCTGGACCATCCAAGAAAAAGCATTTGGGGTGTACAGTTTGATCTTTGATGGCTGAAGTTATAGTCTGAAAGGCTGCCAACTGTTCATCATTCAGAGAATTTATCAAAACCTCTGCCTGTTGTCACTATATGATTCATCACATGTATTTGTATTCATTAATAAAGGACAGTCCAGAAGTTTGAAATGTGAACGATTCATTCCATGTAATGTGAATACCTCCTGAATTTCATTAAGGACATGTGCTTCACAGTTTGCCTCCCCGAGTGGTGTCTGTTGCTGCCTGCCCCATCTCCTCTGTCACCGACCTGGGGCCCCAACCCCGCGGGTGGCATCTGGCGCTGCCTGCCCGCCTCCCTGGGTCCCTGATCAGAGCCTGGACCCTGTGGTGGCACCTGGTGCTGTCCACTCCGCCTCCCTGGGTCCCAGATTGGAAGCCTGTAGCCTGCAGTGGCATCTGGTGCTGCCCGCTCTGCCTCCCCCATCCCTGATCTGAGGCCTGAACCCCGTGGGTGTCTGGCACTGCCTGCTCCACCTCCCTGGGTCCCAGATCGGAAGCCTGGACCCTACAGTGGCACCTGGTGCTGCCTGTTCTGCCTCCCTGGGTCCCAGATTGGAAGCCCATACCCTGCAGTGGCATCTGGTGCTGCCCGCTCTGCCTCCCCCATCCCTGATCTGGGGCTTGGACCCCGTGGGTGTCTGGCACTGCCTGCTCCGCCTCCCTGGGTCCCAGATCGGAGGCCTGGACCCTGCGGTGGTGCCTGGTGCTGCCTGCTCCACCTCCCCCTCCTTCATCTGAGGCCAAGACCCCATGGGCAACATCTGGTGTTGCCTGCCCCCCTCCCTGTCCCTGATCTGGGGCTCGGACTCTGTGAGCGGCATCTCGCACTGCCTGCCCCACCTCCCCATTCCTGATGGGATGCCTGGACCCCAGTGGAATCTGGGCTGCTTGCCCTGTGGACGTTGTCTGGCACTGCCTACTCTGCCTCCCCGGGTCCCAGATCAGAGCCCTGGACCCTGAAGTGGCGCCTGACGATGCCTACTCCGCCTACCCAGGTGGTGTCTGTCTCTGCCTGCCCCACCTCCCTTGTCCCTGGTCTGGGGCCAGGACCCCACGGGTGGCATCTGGAGCTGCCCACCACTCCTCCCTGGGACCCTGATCAGGGCCCGGACCCCATGGGCAGCATCTGCACTGCCCGCTCTGCTCCCTGGGTCTCAGGTTGGAGGCCGGACCCTACTGGTGGTTGTCTGGTGCTGCCCGCCCCACCTCTCTGTCCCCAATCTGGGGCCCGAACTCTGTGGGTGGCGTCTGGAACTGCCTGCTCTGCCTCCCCAGTCCCCAATGGGAGGCTCCCACTGGCAGTGGACTCTGTGGGAGATGTCTGGCTTGGCTGCCCAGTGTCACCTGTTGCGGATCTGGGGCCTGGACCCAATGGGTGGCGTCTGGCACTGCCTGCTCCGCCTCCCTGGGACACAGATCAGAGGTCTCGACCCTGCAGTGGTGCATGATGCTGCCTACCCAGCCTCCCTCATTCCTGATCTGGGGGCCAACCCCAGACGGGACTGCCGCTTCCTGCCCTGCCTCCCCAGACCCTGATGGGAGGCCCAGACCCTCAGTGGCATCTGGCGCCACTTGCCCTGCCTCCTGCCGCTCCCCTTGGCCTGCCAATGCCCTCCCCGCCCCCTACTGCTGCTGCTCCTGATGCCTGCTCCTCCCCCCCACCACTGCTGCTGCTCCTGATGCTCCTGATGCTTGCCCCTCCCCCCACCACTGCTGCTCCTGCTGCTCCCGATGCTCCGCCCCACCCCTGCCCCCGCTGTCCTCCAGCCACAGCTGCTGTTGTTGTTTGCTCGCTCCTGGTTGCTGGCCTCCATCTTGGCTGGGTTAATTTGCATACAGCCGCTCTGATTGCCTGGTGGGCGTGGATTCGGCCTCCCAAAGAAACTGTCAATTTCAATATTACTCTTTTATTAGATTAGACTAGGGGCCCAGTGCACAAAAATTTGTGCACTCAGGAGATACCTCAGCCCGGCCTGTGCCCTCTCACAGTCTGGGACCCCTCTGGGGATGTCCAACTGCTGGTGTGCCTGGTCAGCCTGGGTGAGGGGCATAGTGCTGTTTGCTGGCTGGCCAAGTCCCCCAGTGTGGACCCTCACCCCATTAGGGTGTGGCCAGCCTGAGTGTAGGCTTGAGGGCCGTTTTCAGGCTTTCAGGCAACCCACAGTCCCTTCAGGTTTTGGGCCCCTACTGGGGTACCTGGCCAGCCTGGGTGAGGGGCTGATGGATGTTTGCAGGCTGGCCAAGCCTCCCAGTAGGATCCCTCACCCCACTAGGGTGTGGCCAGCCTGGGTGATGGACTGAGGGTTGTTTTCAGGCTTTCAGGCTGCCCACAGCTCCCATTGACACAATGTCCCAGCAAGGCTGGCTGGAAGCAGATTTTTGGGGTTTATTTATCTTCTATAATTGATACACTGTTCCTTTAAGCCAAGGCCTAGGCAGGTAACGAAGCCTCCTGTCTGCTTCAGCTCGTGGCTTCTATAACTGAAAGAATGTTGCCTTAGTAGTTGGGCCCAGGCCTGTTGTTTGGTTCAGCTCTGAGGCTTCTATAATTGCAACAATGTTGTTGCCTGGAGCATAGAGAGGCCCAGGCAGTCGGCAGACAGTTTACTCCTGGTGCAACGGCTGTATACTCCAGTTCCATGACTGCCCGCCACCATCTTGGCTGGGTTAAGTTGCATACAGCTACTCTGATTGGCTGGTGGACGTGGCTTAGGCATCTCATAGAAATGGTCAATTTCAATACTACTCTTTTATTAGATTAGATTTACTTGATTATTTATTTTTTTGGTTAATCCAAGGATATTATTTTCCCATTGATTTTAAAAAAATAAATATATACATATGTTTTTAATATGTACTCCGGACATGTGCCTTTTACCAGAATCAAACTTGAGACCCTTAGTCTGCAGTCCAACCCTTTATCTACTGAGTCAAACCAGCTAGGGCTAAATAAATAGATTTTTATTGATTTCAGAGAGGCAGGGAGAGGGAGAGAGAGATAGAAACAGCAATGATGAGAGAGAATCATTGATTGGCTGCCTCCTGCATGCCGCCCAAAATCCACACCCACAACCCAGACAAGTGCCCTGACCCAGAATCAAAGCTGAGACCCTTAAGTCGACAGGCCAATGCTCTATCCAAAGAGCCAAAATGGCTAGGTCCCCAGTGATTTTTAGAGAGCATGGAAGGGAGGGAAGGGGCACGAGAGAAATATTGATATGAGAGAGATCCATGGACCAGTTGCCTCCTGCACAGGTCCCGACCCAGGTTAGTGAGGCCTGCAACTCAGATACATGCCCTTGACTGGGAATCAAATCCAGACCCTTCTGGTCCTTCGGCCAACACTCTAACCATTGAGAAAAATGGGCCCTTTTTTTCCTTTCTTAAAGTTTTTTATTGAATTTATTATAGTGGTATTGGTTAATAATATATAGGTTTCAAATGTAACCTTTTTAAAAAAATATTTTTATTGATTTAAGAGACAGAGGAATGGGGGAGTGAGGGAGAGAAGGAGGATAACATGAATGTGAGAGAGAAACACCAATCAGCTGCTTCCTGCACACCCACCCCAACTGGGGATCAAGCCAGTAACATGATCATGAGCCCTGACTGGGAATCAAACCAGTAACCTTCAGTGCCTGCCTGGGACAACACTCAAGCAACTGAGCCACATCAGCCAGGGCATGAAACCTCTTTTTTAAAACTTAATGTAGTATGAACATTTCCTTATGTCATTAAAAAGTATTTAAAAATTATTTTAATGAATTGCATCATGTATTTGAACTGTAATGTATCTATATACTGTGAAATGGCAAGTATTTTGAAGTTTACTTATTGATAAACTAGAGGCCCGGCGCACAAAATTTGTGCACAGGTGCGGTCCCCAGGCCTGGCCTGTGGTCAAGACCATCTTTCCAGCTGCCCACAGGTGGTCTCGTTCTCCACCACCACCCAGCCCCGGTTCCCAGTTTGCCATCAGGTGATCGGTGCCTGATGGCTGGGAGAAGGGACTGAGAGGTAGGCTGTTCCCACTGTCTTTCCAGCCCCGCCCCTGCCGAGGTGACCATTGGGCCATGGGAGCCTGCCAGCCAGAGAAAGGGACCAAGAGGTGGTCAGTGCGCCTCATAGTGACTGGTCCAGTGGTTTTTCTGGTCATTCTGCCCTTAGGGTCAATTTCACTATTACCCTTTTATTTTATAGGGTAATGTCATTGTGAACATATATTTGTATGTATCCTTGTGCATAATTTTGATTCTACATAAGATAAAAACATAGTTCATTTAAATATGTAGTTGGTATTTTAATGGGAAGTGCATTGAATTTATAGATTGCTTTCGGTAATATGGACATTTTAATGATGTTGATTCTACCAATCCATGAACATGATACATTCTCCCATCTGTTTAGGTTTTCCTCTATCTCTTTTTTCAACGTCCTGTAGTTTTCTGAGTAGAGTTCTTTTACCTCTTTAGTTAAGTTTATTCCTAGGTATCTAAATTTTTTTGGTGCAATGGTAAATGGGACTGCTTTTTTAGTCTCTCTTTCTATAAGTTCACTATTGGTGTATAGAAATGCCATAGATTTTTTAGCATTAATTTTGTATCCTGCTACATTGCTGAATTCATTTATTAAGTCTAATAGTTTTTTAATGGAGTCTTTAGGATTTTTTATGTACAGTATCATGTCATCTGCAAATAAGGACAGTTTTACTTCTTGTTTTCCAATTTAGATGCCTTTTATTTCTTCTTCTTGTCTAATCGCGATAGCTAATACTTCCAATACTATGTCAAACAGGAGTGGTGAGAGTGGACATTCCTGTCTTGTTCCTGTTCTAAGGGGAAATGGTTTTAGTTTTTGCCCATTGAGTATGATGTTGGCTGTGGGTTAGTCATATATGGCTTTTATTATGTTGAGGTATGATCCTTCTATTCCCACCTTGCTGAGAGTTTTTATCAAAAATGGGTGTTGGATTTTGTCAAATGCTTTTTCTGCATCAATTGATATGACTATGTGGTTTTTTATCTCTCAATTTGTTTATGTGATGTATCACGTTTATTGATTTGCAGATATTGTACCATCCCTGCATCCCTAGGATAAATCCTACTTGGTTGTGGTGTATGATCTTTCTAATGTAATGCTGGATCCGATTTGCTAGGATTTTGTTGAGGATTTTGACATCTATGTTCATGAGGGATATTGGCCTATAATTCTCTTTATTGTGTTGTCTCTATCTGGTTTTGGTATTAGGGTAATGCTTGCTTCATAGAATGAGCTTGGAAGTGTTCCTTCCTCTTGAATTTTTTGGAGTAGTCTCAGGAGGACAGGTTTTAGTTCTTCCTTGAATGTTTGTTAAAACTTCCCTGTGAAGCCATCTGGCCTCGGGCTTTTATTTTCTGGAAGCTCTTTGATTACTGCTTCAATTTCTCCCATAGTTATTGGCCTATTGAGATTTTTTGATTCTTCCTGATTGAGTTTTGGAAGGTTGTATTTTTCTAGGAATATGTCCATTTCCTTGAGGTTGTCTAGTTTGTTGGAGTAGAGTTGTTCATAGCATTTTTTAAATTATCCTTTGTATTTCTGTGGGGTCTGTTGTTATTTCACCTCTATCATTTCTGATTTTGTTTATTTGGGTCCTTTCTCTTTGCT
>PVJC01038207.1:0-16864 GCA_004026665.1 Murina feae | reverse complement strand
AAAAAAAAAAAATAAAAATAAAAAAATAAAAAACACACAGAGAGAAAGAAATGAAGGTAACTGGATATCAGCTTAATAATATAGTCATACTGGAAGAGGTTTAGAACTAACCATGGTAACATTTGAACACAGCATTTAGACTATGTACCTTCAAGCTAAATACAAAAAAATTATAGAAAAACAATGAATTATAGTGAATAGGTTTGTTTTTCATGTGTATGAGTTACTAATTTTATAACTATTTATGTATATTTAGGATTTAACAAAATCTATATATATAAAAGCCTAATATGCAAAGTGTCCCCTCAGGAGATCGACTGACTGGGAATTTGACCCACTGGGAGTTCAATCGCTCACTATGAAATGCGCTGACCACCAGGGGGTGGTGCAGAATGAAGGGAGGCCCTGGCCAGCAGCCGGCAGCTGCTAGGGAACCTATTCATACACGAATTTCATGCACTGAGCCTCTATCAAGTAAATAATTGTGGTTCTTAAAAGCCAGGTTTCTCAAAAGAATAAAATGAACTCTGTGATGTTGAATCAGAATAAGAGGCATTAGTATAAACTCATGGTTTTTAAGCTAGATGGATCATAGAAGGATGGATGAATGGACAGTCAGATAATTTCCTTGCTCTTTCTGCTGAGCCAGGAAGCAATTACACCTACCCTTTTGGACTTCTGCATCCTCCCACAACAGCATCAAAACTACAACTATAGAACAACCATCACTAAAAATCACCTGAAGTCTAGCTGAACAAAAGTTCTACAACTAAGAATATACGGAAGTCATGTAGAGACTGGTAGGATGGGCAGAGATGCAAAACAGACAGGTCCCACACCCATGTGCCGCAGTTTAAAATTGAGAGCAATATCCCAGCTCTGGAGTCCAAGCCCCACACCAGGCTCCACGGCCCAGTGTTCCAGTGCCAGGAAAAAAAGTCCCCATAATTTCTGCCTGTGAAAACCAATGGGAAATTGTGGCTGAGTGAGACAAAGGGCTCCCTAAGGCATTCCTCTTAAAGGGCCCATACACAGACTTATCTGGACTCACTTGCTCTGAACTGTAGTGCTAGGGTAGCAATTCAAAATATTCTAGGGACATATGTGAGGAAGTCAATTGTTTGGCTTCAGGGCAAGGACAGGAGGGGCAGCTTTCTTCGCTAGCAGAAGACACTGTTCCTTTGCTGAGCCTTCCCCCTCAGCCATCAGTGAGTGCCGTATCTGAGTCTCCATCGACCTGGTTTACACTATTCTTCCCACCCTGGTCAATTCCCTGAGACCCTGCCCCACACAACTTGAGGACCCAACTAAGCTGCTTCCAGTGGCATTGCCATACAAATGGCCTGTCTTGGATCACACCTGCAGACTTTCATAAAATCTCTCAAAGGTCTACAACCCATAAACAAGCAGCATGTGGCCTCAGCATGAACCCAGACCTCTTGCCAAGCAGCCCCAACCCTGGCCCTAGTGGTTGCTGGCCTGGTTCTTGGTGTGACTGCTCCCAAGCATCTCTAAGCCCAACACAAGACATCTGCAGATCGCTTTGTAGCTCATACTAGATGGCCTTGGGCAAAGTACAGGCAGTGTCTGACCTTCACCCTGCACCTCCTGGGAGGTCCCAGAGCCAACATACCCAGTGGAAATCTTTAGACCACACCAACACAGGCAAGGGTTGGACTGAGCAAGTACCAGAGCCCAGCTGAATCCAGTCCTGCTCTGTGGAGTGAGCCCTTGCACAGGAGCCCTTCTTGCTATAGTTGCGGCCAGTCCTTCTAATCAACCAGTCTGGGAGTCAAACCCCCTCACTTAAATGCCTACAGCAACCAACGCTCTATTACAATGGGAGGGTGCACACAGCCCACAAAGGGATCATACCTGAGTGCCCAGGAAGGCTGCACTACAGGATACATTAAATATATATATTAGATGCATTTCCTTTGTAACTGCCATTTTGAATTTTCTTTCAGTTTTTTGGAATAAGAATCATAATATTTAAAATGAATTCCCAAATAGCAAATGGCAACAATATAACTCTTAAAACCCATATTGCCATCCATGGCATGCTTGTTCCTTTGGGCAAAGAAAATAAAATCTGTTTCTAAATTTCTTTCTTTTCAAGAATGGCACTTAGCAGATGGTCTTAAAAGGAGCTACTTTATAATAGTTTCTTTGAATATTTTCAAAACAATAAATATAAAAAATGAACTCACTCCTTTCTTTTTAATTTCACTGGTCATCTGTCAAAAGCAAACAAAAAGACAATTAAACCAAGCAGAAATTTTAAGTGATTTAATTTTTTAAATACTAAAATATAGTTTAAAATATATGTAATATTCTTTAAAATACTAATTATATTGAAATTGACAAAATAATTAAGAATTAAAACAGCATGAAAATAAAATTTTTAAAGAGAAAACAAAAACTTACGATTGGAGGATCCTCTGGCTCTGGTGATAAATGTGTTCTTTTTCTTAATGTTTTGTCTAATTTTTTTTTGGCTCCCTCAATTCTGAAATATATAATTTAAAAATGTATGTATCTCTAGAAGATAACAACATTAGTACATATTATTAAAATATAACAACTTGAACATTTTTTCAACTATACTTAAAGAGAGACTCAAGAGTTCTTTATCTTACCAAATTTTCTATGAGAAATAAATCCCCAAAAGCCATTACCAATGAGATCTTAATTTTCCAATTATTCATGTGTAATGTAAAAGAATGAGACAAAAATCAAATTTTTTCAACTAGAACTTATTGAAAAATTCTGAAGTTAATCCTGATGCATTGTGGACCTTTATATGTATTATCTCTCTTCATTACCACCCTTCAGCAAAACTTTCCCTTACCCCTTATATAAAGTTGCACTTCCTTCACTATCATCCTTTTTATCCTCACTTACATTGATACATAGCACTTAGTACCATTTGACATATAATATACTTTATCCATTTCTTATCCCCAGTGCCCAGTAGAGTACCTGGCATAGAGTAGGTGCTCAATAAATAGTATTTAATGTACAAACTTATCACCCATAAAATACTCCTTCATCTGTAAGTAATGTCATCATATAATCCATCCATCAACAAATATGTATTGAATACTTACATTGTGTGAGACACTGTACTAGGTTTTATTAAAATATTAGAGGCCCGATGCATGAAATTTGTGCGTGAGTAGGGTCCCTAGGCCTGGCAGGCAATGAGGGCCAATCTGTGGGGTGACTGGCAGGGCAATCACCTTGGCCAGCCTGGCACCACCCACTCACCGGGCCCGCTCCCGCGCGCCTCTGGTTGCCTCCTTCTGTGGGGTGACCTGCAAGGTGATTGGGGAGCCCCTGCTGGGACCCACTTTGGCTGGCCTGGGGCCTGCAAGCTGGGGGCAGCTCCTGCATTGAGTGTCTGCCCACTGGTGGTCAGTGCGCATCACAGTGATAGGTCATTCTACCGGTAGTTCCATCATTTGGTCAATTTACATATTAGGCTTTTATTATATAGGATTACAGAAACAAATATCAAGGAATTTAAACTGAAATGGTAAGCAGATAAAAATAGAGTGCAAGGTATAGGACCTTGATGATTCAGAGGAGGGAAAAGTTCACTTCCACCTGGAGATATCTGTAAATGTTGCAGATTACATGAACAAGTTAGAATAAGCAATGAGCTTCAAAGAAAGAGGATTTTAGGTAGAGATGTGGTTTTCTTGGGTAGATGGATTTAAAAACACAAAGACCTCAGAAATAAGAAAGCCAAAAATTGAACAAAGGAAAAAACAGGAGTAGGAAATTGTCTAATTTTCCCAGAGTTTATGAGACCAGATGAAGATAAGTTTGGAGAAGTGGATTAGAATATCCAGACAAAAACCTCAAATGGCAAGCTTTTTCACTCAATAGACAATGGAAAATCATTAAGAGTATTTGAGCATAGGAGCATTAGGAAGAGAAATCTACCAATTTGGAAAGGCTAAATTCACTGCAAGAGATGGCCAAAGCAGAGAATATACAAGGAAAATTAAAGAGATCTGAGGAAAAAAATTGGAGATGTCAAGCATGACAGGAAGGAGGAAAACAACAATTGAAAGAGGTAACGGAGATATATGATTAGAAGCAAGAGGAGAACCAAAAGAAATTTTGAGGAAAGGAAAGGAAATTAGTTAATTTTTGAGGAAAGGAAACCATAAAATCATAGACTGGTAAACTCCATAAAGACTAGGACCATGTCTGTTTTGCTATCTACACCACTTAGATAGTGTCCAGTAAGGTAAATAAATATATGTGGAATGATCAGAACAGTGGATATGGGAAAGATCTCACATGTCTAATTCAGTACTGATATATGAATACTCTAAAAAATATCAAATTGAACCCCAAATGGATGAGGGGGGATAACATTAATCACTTTCTGCAGTAGCCCAATTTATTGTCAGCTAGCTCATATTCTTAGAAACAAATTTCTTATGTTGAGTTGTAACTTTGTAACTTATATTCTCTGGAGCTATTTACAAAATGTCATATCCTTCTTTGTTATCCTCCCAAAACTTAATAAAGCCTATCCAGTTCCTTCAACTATTCTTGTAAAAAAAAAAGTTACTGTTTATGGTAAGCTTATTATATTCTAGGTATTGCCTTAAGGTCTTTATATACATGGACCTCATTTAACTCTCACAAAAATCCTAAGAGGTAAACACTGTTCTAATCTCCATTTGACAGATAATAAAATGAAGATCAGTAAAGTATCTGACTTGAAAAATTCACAAGGCTAATAAGCTACAGAGATGGAATCTGACCTGAGGCCTAGCTGGTGCCAGAGTCTATACTCTCAACCATTAACTGAATCAGCTGCCTTCAAATGAGATCGTTTCAAAACTCCTCACTCTCCAATAAGTCTAGTACCCACCTGGCACCACACAGTTGTTATATTATTGACTATATTCACTGTGCTTTCATCCCTGATCAGCATCCCTCTTAAAGTATGATCTCAGAATTCCGGATGCTGTTTGACCAGTGCAGAGTGAAAAATTTCTCTCCCACATTCTAGACATTCTACATTTATTTTTAAAATATATATGTAAATAAATTTTTTATTAATTTCAGAGAGGAAGGGAAAGGGAAAGATAGAGAACAAGAAACATCTATGATGAGAATCATTGATCGGCTGCCTCCTGTATACCTCTACTGAGGCTCGAGCCAGGCATATGCCCTGACTGGGAATTGAACCATGACCTCCTGGTTCATAGATCTATGCTCAACCACTGAGCCACACATTTATTGAAGGAGCCTAAGACTAAATTAGCCTTTTTGAGTAGCCTTATTTCCCTATTTAATCTTATTGATCCCGACAAGGCTAAAATTCCAAAGGCTTTTGCACATGAAGTAAAAAATGGGCCTGAAATATTCTCCTTCCTCTTTTATTTAACCATCAGGGCCCAGGCCAGACTTCCCTTCATCCATCATTATCTCCCTAAATAGCCTAGCTCTCAGTAATTGATATTTTCAAGGAATTTGCCTTATACTTTGGTATGCTAACTGGCACTAGCAGTCTGGCACTGAAATTATCCCAACATTAATATGCCTAACTTCCCTTAGTTCCTACTATATAAATGCCACCCTTTAATATAGCAAAAAACTCCTGGAGTGTGTTTTTTCCTATTGTTATAAGTAAAAAGAGCTAGGAAGAATATATGGTGAGCCTTTTCAGTCTATTTTTGCTTTGTGTGATAACAATCAAAAACAAATCAATAAAAACTGGATAATTTTAAAGGACTGTGTGGAACACTACATGTAGTGAAGGAAAGGATAGTCTGAACAAAGAGGGAGATAGTAAACAAGAAAAAAAAATGGCTCATTCCCGGGACTCTGGAAAACTACAAAATGATTTTGGCTCAGCCAAGTCTTATCAGAATCTGATTCCAAAAGGGAGCCCCGTTCTGCCCACAGTTGGATCTCCTACCTCATTCCTGGAACCCACCTACCTTTGAATCAGGGAAGATTACATTCCTATTGCCTAACAGGTAGAGGTAAGCAAGGAATGGAGAATCACAAAATCCACAGTCATCTAGAAAAATGTGTTTCTAATATAAAAACTTTTAATTCCAAATACATTTTCCCAAATAAAACTCATGGCAATTCTAATATCAGTATTAATACAGCACTCTGCTTCAGATTTTTTTAAAACATTGTTTAATTCTTACCCAAGGATATTTTTTGATTGATTTTAGAGAGAGAGGAAAGAGAGAAACATCAATCAGTTGCCTCCAACACAAATCCCAAATGGGGATCAAATCTGCATCCTAGGTATGTGCCCTGACCAAGAATCAAACCCACAATCTTCTGGTGTGTGGGACAACACTCCAGCCAACCAAGCCACCTGGCCAGGGCTGCTTCAGATTATTTTAAAGCAGGATTTTTTATTAATCACCCAAGTGAGAAAGGTACTGAGTACAGAACTGCACAAAGCACCATAAAGGTGAAGTTGTTCCTTAAAAATGTCATTCATTCACTCACTCATTCACCAACAATAACATGCCAGACACTGAGCACTTTGTGTTGAGATCTCTGTCCTTAAGCATGTCAAATTAAAGTAGAAGACAATGACAACTAAAAAAATAAATACATTATATTATAACACATTCTCCCCTCTCTGCTCATCACATCCTGATCTTCTGCTTTACCTCTTGTCAAATTGGAGGCACATCCTCAGTCTATTTGATGAGGTTGGCCCTTCTCTATCGAAAATCTAAATATTATCTACACTAATAAAAGAGAAACATGCAAAACGGTGTCACTCAACAGCTAAGCCCAACAGCCAATCAGAGCAACAAAGATGGCGGTTAACTTGCATACGCAGGTACAGAGCGAAGACTGAAGGCTCTGGCTGTAGCGAATACTGAAGAATGAAAACTGAAGAGGCTTGGCTTCTCCGCTGTGGCCGGACTAAAGGCCTGGGTCCCGGGTGCTGGAGGAAAACAGGTGCCAGCAGCCAGGAGAAGGAAGGCCTATTGCGCGAATCTCTGTGCAACGGGCTTCTAGTAATTCTTAAAAGGCTTAATCCTAGGCCTTCTTCTCTCAATATTCTCTTTCTCTACACTATCTCTCTTTCTCTTTCTCTCTCTCTCTCCAATTACTCCCCATAGCTTTAAAAATTATTTACATTCTGCTGACTCTTAAATTGGTATCTCTAGCCTAGGCCTCTTCTCTTATATATCCAACTGCCTAGTTAACTTATTTCCCCTTAGATGTCACATAGCACCTCAACTCCTAAAAAGAATCATTACTTTTTACCCCTCACCCTCCCATCATCTCCTAGACTTCCAATCTAATCTAATAAAAGCATAATATTGAAATTGACCATTTCTTCCGGATGCCTAAGCCACACCCACCAGCCAATCAGAGTGACTGTATGCAAATTAACCCAGCCAAGATGGAGGCCGGCAGTCACCAAGCTGAGTAAACAGACAGCTTCCATTGCAGCAGGAGTAAAACTGTTTGCCGGCCGCCTGGGCTTCTCTCAGCTCCAAGCAACAACATATTTGCAACGTTGTCTCAATTATAGAAGCCTCCAGCTGAAGCAAACAGCAGTCCTGGCTGCAACTACTAAGGCAACATTGTCTCAATTATAGAAGCCATGAGCTTCGTTACCTGCCTAGGCCTCGGCTTAAAGGAACAGTGTATCAATTATAGAAGATAAATAAACCCCAGAAACCTGCTTCTAGCCAGCCTTGCTGGGACATGGGTCAATGGGAGCTGTGGGCAGCCTGAAAGCCTGAAAACAGCCCTCAGCCCATCACCCATGCTGGCCACACCCCAATGGGGTAAGGGTCCCCACTGGGGGGCTTGACCAGCCTGCAAACAGCCATCAGCCCCTCACCCAGGCTGGCCAGGTACCCCAGTAGGGACCTAAAACCTGAAGGGACTGTGTGCAGCCTGAAAGCCTAAAAATGGCCCTCAAGCCCGCACCCAGGCTGGCCACACCCCAATGGGGTGAGGGACCCCACTGGGGGGCTTGGCCAGCCTGCAAACAGCCATCAGCCCCTCACCCAGGCTGACCAGGCACGCTAGCAGGTGGACATCCCCAGAGGGGTCCCAGACTGCGAGAGGGCACAGGTCGGGCTGAGGGACCTCCCAAGTGCACAAGTTTTTGTGCACTGGGCACCTAGTATGCTATAAATATGAACATTACTATTCACCTTGTTACCAAAGGCAATCCAATGGCAAGTCCTATTGATGCAGGCTCGAAAACATATCACCTATAAATCCACTTCTCTGCTCCTCCATTGTCTCTAGCCTTGTCTAAACCACCGAAGCTGTCATCTATGTTACTATTTGGTTTCCTTGTTTCCTCTATTCTTGCCCTCTTCCATCTACCTCAGTCTATTCCTAATAGCTCGAGTGACAGTTTTAAAGTGTAAGTTGGATTTCATGTCTCTTCCTAGTTTAAAATATTTCAGTGGCTTCTACTGCATTTGAAATGGTATCTGAATTCCTTATCAGGGTCTGCAAAGCCTTTCACAATCTATCGATACCTTTGTCTCCATATTCATCTGATACCACTCTTCCCACAACCCTTGATACTCTAGTGACATTGGCCTTTTTAAATTACTAAAACACACTAAAAGAATTCATATTCCAGGGCTTTCATGCTTGCTATTCCCTTTGCTACAGTGCTGTTCCCATGGTTATTTAAATGACAACTTTAGATTCTCTACTTCAATAGCATTTTCACAGGCCTTTCCTGTGATGTTCCTGGCCTATCCCACTCTATCCCACTATCTTATTTCTTCATAGTACCAATCCTACCTAATAAAAGAGTAATATGCAAAAAGATGGCCTCCCCCATAGCCACAAGATGGCAGTGTGCAGTCTGGCTCAGCCCCACCACTGAAGTTGTCAGGCCTGTTAGCCAGGCAGGTGGGGGGGGGAGGAGGGAGCCTGAGGGGTGGAACAGGTGATCAGAGGGGGTTGGGGGTCCCCTGCTCAGGCCAGAGGCCTTTGCAAGAGGCCTCAGGTATAAGGGTGGAGCCGGTGATCGGAGGGGTCTGAGAGTGCCCTACCCAGGATAAGGCCTGGGCCAGAGGCCTCAGGCCTGGGCAGGGGAAAGGCCAAAGATCACAGGGGCCTGGGCTCCACAGAGCCAGTGGTCAGAGGCGCAGGGGCAGAGCCTGTGATTGCAGGGGTCTAGGCACTGCTAGAGTCTGCAAAGAAGGAGTCTGGGGGTCCCCTGCAGCCTTGGCCAGAGGATGCAGTGGGGCACGGGTGGAGCCAGAAATGCCCAGGCCTGTAGCCTTGGCCACAGGCTGCAGTGGGGCAAGGGCAGAGCCGGTGATTAAAGGGGCCTGGGCTTTGTGAAGCCAGCGATTGGAGGGGCTTGGGGATCTTCTGCCCTGGCCTGCAGCCTCTGCCTGGGCAGAGTCAGAGCTAGTGATTTCAGGGGTCTGGAGGTCACCTTCCCAGGCCTGCATCCTCGGCCAGATGCTACAGGCCTGGGCAGGGGTGGAGCTGGTGATCAGAGTGAACTACAGAGGAAACACCTTTTCTGACCGCTCACTGGCTAAGCTCCCTGTATGCCACTAATAATACTCTTAGTAACTTGGGTAATAAGAATCCAAAAAGGAGATCTAGGTATTTTCCCACCACACTCCTAGAGAAAAAAATGAAGGTCCATTGCTGGAGGGCTAAGAAATGTCATATCCTGCCCTAGCTGGTTTGGCTCAGTGCATAATGCCTCAGCCTGCTGACTGCAGGGTCCGCGTTCAATTCTGACCAAGGGCATGTATCTAGGTTGCAGGATCCTCCCTGGCCAGGGCCGAGGACAGGGCTCATGCAGGAGGCAACCAATCAAAGTGTTTCTCTCACTTTGATGTTTCTTTCTGTTTTTCCTTTCTCTTCCACATTCTCTAAAAATCAATGGAAATATATCCTCAGGTGAGGATAAAAAAAAAGAAAGAAATGTCATATCCTGTGAAAGATACATCTTGAAAATGTCTAAAGAAAATTGTCATTGTTTCATGGTGAAGGGACTGGAGTTCGTGTTGATGAAAACACTTTGGTGGCTGTGGTGACTGGCAGTGGCTGCAGCCGCGGGGTGATGGGGCTGGTGGCTTCCCCTGATTAGCCTGGTCGTCTTCCACAAAGGCAGGCCAGACTGCAGCTTAGGCCCACTCCCCAAGGGGAGCAGGGAGTGGGCCTAAGCCGTCAGTAGGACACCCCCTGAGGGCTCCAATATGTGAGAGGGGCAGGCTGGGCTGACAACACCCCCCCCAGCCCTGTGCACAAATTTCGTGCACTGCGCCCCTAGTGTACGTATAAAAGTTTACCATACTTTTTAAAATGTATTTACTATCTGTATCCTCCCACTACAACATAAACTTCTTAAAGATACATTTTTTGTGTGTGCTCCCTATAATCTCCCAGTAGTAAGCACGACAACTTTGTAAAAATAGGTACTTAATGTCTGCCAAATGGTGTAAGAGTAGTATGTAGACAGGGTTAAAGATGCATTAAAGGGATTAGGAGAAGGCTTCCCAGAGGTGGTGATTCATAAACTAAGCCTTGAAGAGCTAGTTTAATTCAGGCAAATACTTTCCAGTGAAGGAAACTGTAGGAAGCAACTGTGAATTTTATTTAATTTTTTATTTAAAGATTATTTTCATTGAATTTTAGAAGGGAGAGGGACACAGAGCAGAGAGAGAAACATGGACATGAGAGTGAAACATTGATCAGCTGCATCTTGCACGCTCCTACTGGAGATTGATCCCACAACCCCGGGTATATGTCCTGACCGGAAATCAAATCAGCAACCTTTCGGTGCACAGATGATACCCAACCAACTGAGCAACATCAACCAAGGATGAAATTATTTCACTAAACTATTTTACTAGAGGCCCAAAATTCATTCAAGAGTAGGCAGGCCTTCCTTCCCCTGGCTGCTGGCACCAACTTCCCTCTGGCACCCAGGACCCGGGTTTCCCTCGAAGCCCAGCTTCATCCAAAAGGTCCTCCAGAAGGACATCTGGTCTAATTACCCTATTATGCTTTTATTACTGTAGGTTATAGATTCCTGGAATTGCAAGTAGTTCAACATGATAATGTGACAAAGTGAAAGGTTTTAGAGTAAGAATAATACTTAACTCCTAATGAACCCCCATCTCCATTCTGTAAGTCTTCTGAAATGTTGAGTAGAGTCTTGGCAATGAAGTGGGTAAAGGATCTCTAGTAATACATGTACTAATATTAGTCAATATACCTTATAAATTTGGATTTAAATATGCTTAAATGATTGATAAATAATAAAAATGTAAATCTAAAAGTTATATAGATCAGTTTAATTGTACAGAAAATAAAATTTGCAAAAATTAGCAACAATATGATCATTAACAATATAACAAACACTAAAATTTAGTAAGTTGCAAAATATATGTATAAATGAGGCAAACCAAGAAAGGAAGAGAATTCAGAAAGAAAAGCAGAAATCTACCATTGAGAATTTTCCCATTTTATACTTCAGTGTTAGGTTAGAATTGTACAAATAAGCTCACTGTGTTGTTCTTCTTAGTTATCCCCAGAACCCTACAGAGTCAGGTACCTAGGAAATTCCCAAGAAATGCTAAATTAAACTGAACCATCCTTATCATAGCTTTTGGTGGGTGGTTTTAATTTCCACTAAATTGGTGGGGAAAGGACAGGATATTGTACTATATTTTCTTTTGTAGGTAAAAAAAAATAAGTATAAGTAGTTTCAGGATATATTATTAAGACCTGGCTGTGTGGCTCAGTTGGTTTGAGCACCAGGATTTTGAGCTCAACTCCTGGTCAAGGCACATTCAGGAAGCAACCAATGAGTGCATGGATGGGTAGAAGAGCAGGTTGATGTTTCTTTCTTTCAGATCAATAAATTAAAAAAAATTTTTTTAGATATCTTATTAAGTATTTGTTCAAATGCAATGTTATTCCTAGAGGCCCAATTACTTGGTTTTATTCTTAGGGACCAGTATGATTATTGTATCTAATAAAAGAGTGATATGCAAATTAACCATCACTGTGAAACAAAGATGGCGGTGCCCATAGCCACAAGATGGAGGCGCCCAGTCCTCTCAGCCCTGCTGAAGTCCTCCAGTCCCAGGGGTGGCCGCTGAGAGCAGGGCTTGCTTGCCCATCGCCTGCAGCAACCTGGGAGCAGTGAAGCGGGCTCCGCAGACTGTGCAGAGCAGGGCCCGCATGGCTGTCACCCGTGGAGACCTGGGAGTGGCCAAGCAAGCCCTGCAGACAGCAGAGAAGCACAGGGAGCAGGCCTAAGCAGTCAGTAGGATATCCCCTGAGGGGAGCTATGGGGGAAAAAAGAGGAACAACTGTAATAATCTGAACAATAAAGATAAATAATAAAAAACAAATTAATGACCATTTTGGCTGGGTTAATTTGCATATAGTTGCTCTGATTCACTTGTGGGCATGGCTTGACCGGTGGGCATGGCTTGTTTTGGAGTGATGGTTAATTTGCATATTACTCTTTTATTAGATTAGAATATGAACACAAATCATTCCACTTGTATTCTAAACAAGAATTATTTACTAATAAGCTACTTACACTAACTGATTAATTGTCTTCCTTTGCTCCTTGGATCTTCTGTACTTCAGAAGCTTACTTTGTGTTGGTGTATCAACACCTATGCTTTTAGGAGGATGGATAATGGGAGGTATCTTCAAGTTCAGAGCTTCCTTTTCTGCTGCAATGGCATCTTTGTTTGGATCTGACATCTTGGTCTCTTAAAGATTAAAGTACTCTATAATCTGAGGAGAAAAAAAATCCATAAAGCTATTATTGTAAACACTATCCTCAATATATTGATAACATACCTTATATATCAATACCGCAAAATCTAGGCTTTTTTAGATCTTCCTCCCAAGTATGGTATTAGTCTTCATGGCAGTTGAGGAACTCTCCCTCCCAGGAACACACTGGTTCCCTTCCCCATCCTCGTCCAAGGCATATCACCATTAGCTTCCTTGCTCCCAAGCTCCAAAGGCCCTTCCTTTACCTTTATAACTTGTTTCCTAAGGCCATTTCTCCCAGGAATTACTTTTTCTACCTCTGTGATTTACCAAATCAATGTTCTCTTACCAACACACACACACACACACACACACACACACACTAAAACAAAACAAGAATGGCAGTTGAAATAAATGTGCAGGGATTCCTGTTACGAGTTCTAACCATCCACTTACTATGAAAAAAATGAAAAAAATCACTTCCAGCTCAGGGCTTCAGTTTCCTCAAGGATGAAATTACAGTTCTAAAATTCTCGGCTCAAATTTTCCCTAAAATACAAATCACAACAACAAATCCAGTTGTTGAGGTATAATCTCTCTCCCTCCAAACCAATTTAATATCATTAATATTTAAATATCAATATTGTATCTTAGTTTTGCTACTTTCATAGAAAGTGATACTATGATAAAGCAAAAATAGGCCTAACACATAGAATATCTAAAATGTCATGTAAATGTTGGACAATTAACTGTGATACCACCTGTATTTACTGCGGATTCCCACAGAATTTGGAGATTCCTGCCATGAAAAAGAAAGTATTTCTGCAGGCATCTATTTGGTGATCTCTTGGCTTGAGAGAGGGGTGAAAAGATGAAGACAAATAAGTACCTGTCTGGTTTTCACTACTTCTCAGCTGCACAGATAAGAGGGAAATGTTCAGTGAGCTTCTCTCCTGGCGAAAGAAAAAGGAAAAACGAGGGGAGAAACTTCAGGAATCCACCGACTCCACTCCGAGGCAGGCCGTAACCTGCCTCAGATACAAAGTTGTCAGTCGCCATAGAAACTGCCCGGTTGCAGTTGGAGAGACTGGGTAAAGGTTGCCTGGAGAAGCAGTTGCTGAGCTGTGACAGATTAGGATTACCTGCCACAACAACAATTCATTACTCAAGTAAATGGAGAGTGGTTGAATGAGATTTTTTTTTACCTGTCTTCCTTTGGAAGAGGTCCAGGGAATCAGAATCTTCAAATTGTGGCAAACTGCAAGACTGGAAATTTGGATCTGTTGGAAAATAGATGTAAACACTCACTTCAATAGAGAATCGAGTGTTCAAGTGTCCCCATCGTAACTTCTCTATAAACATTGCATCTAATCAGCAATATAATTTATCTTGTTTCTATATTTGGTATTTATTTATACAGCACTTTTTCTTCAGGAAATCATTGGCAAAAAAAAGGTTAATGTGTATAAATTTTATGAGTATGCTTGGAAATAGTAATGTGAAATGTTGCTATTTGAGGCTACACAATGGATATTCCATTTTAATGAAAACAGCTTATGTGCACAAGTAAATGGGGGGGAATAAGTCCTGGGGGTGTATTGATGGCATATTCATTCCACAAATACTAGTATTTCAGCATCTATGTGCCAGTCACCATAGTATAGGCTACACTGCTGTGTCTGGCACACAATAAATCCTCTATGGGGGTGTCTGGATAAAGAAGATAAAGGGATTAGCTAAAAAAAATATATGCATACCCCTTGGACACAGAAAATAGTTTGGTGAAGACCAAGAGAGGGGGAGAAGGGCTGGGTAGAGGTGGACAAAGGGTGGGGAAAAGGAAGACACCTGCATTTATGTCAACATTAAAATTTTTAATAAAAAAATAGCTTAAAATAAATAAAAAAGTCATCTGAGTGAACAAACAAATTATACTTGTAGCTTGTAAAAGCAATCTATCTTTCTGTAGAAAACAAAATATTTGTATGTGATGGTTCTTTGACATATCCTTACAAGGACTAAAAGGAGAACAGCAGTCTTTTATATCCTGGTGCATTTTCTCCCAGTTATTTAATCAAACACTAGTGCTGTGAAGAGAATTTTGCAGATATAATTCAAGTCCCTAATAAATAAGGGGATTTGGGTGGGCCTGACTCAACCTGTGGAAATCCTTTTAAAAAGACTTAGCTCTGGCCAGTGTTGCTTGTTCAGTGGTTAGAGTGTTGGCTTGCACGCCAAAGGGCTACAGATTCAATTTACAGTCAAGAGCAGGTACGTGGGTTACAGATTCTATCCCTACCCCGAGTCAGGGTGTGTGTGAGAGGCAATCAATGTGTCTCACATAGATGTTTCTCTCTCTCTTCCCCTTCCCCTCTCCCTTCTAATCTTTCTAAAAATCAATGGGAAAAATACACTTGGGTGAGAATTAACACACACACACACACACACACACACATACATACAGGCTTAGTCATGTGAGGAGTCTGACTTCAAACAGAAGCTAACTCTACGATTACTTGCCCTCTCTGGATTTTCCCTTCATGATAGCCTGCACTTATAGATCTTGGACTTGCCTAACTAGCTTCTACAATTGCAAAAGCTAATTCCTTGTAATAAATTCATATATATACATCGAGTGGCCAGATTATTATGACCACCCCACCTTTTGCCTTCAATACTGTGACGATTCTTCTTGGCCTTGACTCCACGAGATGTTGAAAGGTGATGCGAGGAATCTGACACCATGCCTGATGAATAGCACTGTCCAGTTCTGTGAGATTTGATGGTTGTGGAACCAGCTGCCTGATGCCTCTTTTAACTTTGTCCCACAAATGCTCAATTGGATTGAGATCTGGTGATTGTGGGGGCCACCTAAGCAAGGTAAAGTCTCCCTTATGTTCTTAAAACCCTCCTGCACAATATGAGCACCATGGCATGGCACATGTCTTGTTGGAAGAAGCCATCTCCATTGGGATACACCATCAACATGATAGGATAAACTTGATCAGCAATGATACTTAGATATGTTGTGCTATTCAGATGTTTATAATGATCTGGCCCTCTAGCAACTTCCGCACGAAATTATAGCTAATTTGCCTATAAATGTCATAATAATCTGGCCACTGTGTGTGTGTGTATGCAAATATATACACATACATACATATGGATACATATACAGGACATACATAATCTACTGGCTCTGCTTCCCTCATTAAACTCTAATACAATGCATATCTATTTTAACAGCATAATTTATGTAAGTATAAATACTCTAAAATTCACCATTTTAAAGTATACAATTCAATTATTTTTAGGAAATTTATATAATTTTACAATCCTTACCAAGGTCCAGTTCTAAAATATTTCTATCTCTGCAAAAAATTCCCTTGGGTCCATCCAGTGTGACTCAGTAGCTGAGCATCAAGCCATGAACCAGGGGTCCACAGTTCTATTCCCTGCCAGGGCACATGTCTGGGTTGCAGGCTCGGTCCCCAATAAGGAGCACCTGATCAATGATTCTCTCTCATCATTCATGTTTATATCTCCCTCTCCCTCTCCCTTCCTCTCTAAAATCAATAAAAATATATTTTTTAAAAAGTTCCCTTGGGCTCATATTCACTCAATCCCTACTTCCACCTCCAGCTCCAAGCAACCACTGTTTTGCTTTTGGGATATATAGACTTGCAATTTCTGAACATCTAAACTAATAAAAGCAAAATATTAAAATTAACCGTTTCTCCGAGACAGGGTAAGCCACGCCCACCAGCCAATCAGAGTGGCTGTATGCAAATTAGCCCAGCCAACATGGCGGCCACCACTCACGGACCTGAGGAAACGTTTAGGCAGCGTCCGTTGCAGCAGGAGCGAGAGGAAAACTGTTTTCGGCCCTTGGCGGGCAGGCTCCGAAACATGTTTCAATAATGTATCAATCATAGAATCCTCGGAAGCTGAAGGGAACAGCAGACCTAGCCTGAGTCTAAAACTATAACATTGTTGCAGTATAGACTCTGCGAGGTGAGGCAGAGAGAGGCTTTGTTACATGTGTAGGCCGGCTTAAAGGAACAGTGTATCAATTATAGGAGAAAAACCCCAGAAATCT
>PVJC01038206.1:0-16855 GCA_004026665.1 Murina feae | reverse complement strand
GCACCCAGCCCTGGTCACAGCTCAAAAAAGAGAACAACATGCAGGGGAGGGCAAGAGTCTGAGAGATCAACATAGAGGGGGTGCCTGCTCCAAGCCTCCACGGTGTGCCTGGAGGCAGGCCCCCAGCAGGTAGACACACACAGGAGGACTGCTCCGAGCCTCAGATGCGGCTGGGGGCAGGTCCCCAGTGGCCACACACACACACACACACACACACACAGAAGGTGCCTGGCAGATTGGGGCCATCATAGGACATCCACTGAGGGGTCCCAGACTGTGAGAGGGCACAGGCCGGGCTGAGGGACTCCCTCCACCCCGAGTGCACAAATTTTTGTGCACCGGGCCCCTGGTAGATATATAGATATCTATATGTATAAAAGTCCAATATGCAAAGTGTCCCCTCAGGAGTTCAATTGTTTACTATGACATGCGCTGACCACCAGAGGGCGGCACAAAATGAAGGAAGGTCATGACTGGCAGCTGGAAGGCTCCAATCGGCCCTGATCACTGGTCAGGCCTGGGAACCCTACCCATGCATGAATTTCATGCACTGGGCCCCTAGTGTGTGGTGTGTGTGTGTGTGTGTGTGTGTACACATATACATACATACTAGGGGCCTGGTGCAAGCAATTCGTGCATGGGGGGTGGGGGGGATGTGTAGTTCCTCAGCCCAACCTGCACCCTCTCCAATATAGAGTTCTTAGGGACTCTCACAATCCAGGACCTCTGGTTCTTAATTGCTAACCTGCCTGCCCGCCCTAACCACTCCGCCTGCCTGCCTGATCCCCCTAACTGCCCTCCCCCGTCGGCCTGGTCACCCCTATTAGCTTTCTTTTTTAATCTTATCCCCTTCACACACAATTTTATTTGACTTCCTTATTGGCTTCTTCCTCTCATATAATTTTTCTCCTTTATGTAACACTTTTCCTACTACTCATCATTTATAAACTTTTCTTTCCTCCTTATTTCCAACTTCTGTTCCATCATCATTCTTCCCATTTTTCTACTACCTTCCTTCCCTTCCCACATTCCTTCTTTCCTTTATCTTTACCCCTGCCCACCCTCCCCTTTTCCTACCTTCTCACCTTAATTTTTTTTCACTTCCTCCCTCTGACCTGCTTTGCTCCCTTCCCCATTCCTTCCTTCTTTCCATTCTCCTTTTAAGCTCTACCGGCTCCCCCTTATAACTTTTCTTCCCTCCCTCTTTTTCTCTCATACTACCTTTGCCATATATTATTCTCTACTTACTTCCACTGTTTTAATAGCTATCTATCAACCTGCCTAATTATCCACTATCATTTATCTTTTTTTCTTTTCTGACTTGTACTTTTAAAATCTGTCCCCAGTACACAACTATACTTGGTTTTCATTATAGGCCCTACAGTTCACTCATACATTCTCTTTTTTTTAACTCTGCTGTCCACTGACTCTTTTATAAAGTTCTTCCCTCCATCCTGTTCCACCCCTCCCTCATCTGGTTACTTCCCCCCAAACTCACCGGGGCTGCTGCTCTCTATTTTCTGCCCCCTGCCCATCTCTCCATCTCCTGGCTCCCCCAGGGGTTCACCCCAGCTCTGAAGGGAGACTGGGGCCTCTCACAGGAGACTCCTGCCCCTGAGGCAGAGAAAATGGAGCCGGCAAGAGAGGGGGCCCGGGAGGCGGTGTGTGTGAGAGAGAGAGAGGGAGCAGCCCTCCTTCCCTCATTAAAGCTTCCATGAAGAGGGGGCATTAGCCCCAGCCAGGTGGCAGCTGCCCATGCAGCCCCAGCACTGCAGCTGCAAAGCAGGAGCACCTCCACCTCTGGACCATCCACCCCTCCATTTGGGGACCCACCAATGGCACAGCTTCTGTCTCTCCTGGATCGCAATGTGGGCTTGCTTCTCCCACCGCAGCTGCGGCCTGGATCCCGGGTCAGAGGTCTTCCATCTTCCCTGCTGGACCACAGTGCACGGCTTCAACCACGGCTGTGGCCTCCGCCATCTTGGCTGGGCTAATTTGCATATAGTCGCTCTGATTGGCTGGTGGGTGTGGCTTAGGCGTCCCGAAGAAATGGTCCATTTCAATATTATGCTTTTATTAGAGTAGATACACATATATATAAAATTTGTCCTGGAACCTTTTGTGATTATAGAAAATAAAGGCCATAACCCATGCTAATCTATGTGGGGTGAAAAATCAAATAAAAAGTAACATCAGGCAAAACCATGTCCCTTACACATTCTAGGTGTTCCACACATATATTGAATGAATAAAGCTTATATTTTAATATATCAATACTGACCTGTAAATACATTATGCTATTTCATAATTCTGATTATCTTACCCATATAACATGCATATCATCTTGTTTCAATGAAATTTTAAAAAGTGGAGAAACCAAGATGGCGGAATAGGAAAACACCTGAAATTGCTGCCTCACACAACCACTTCAAAACTACAACTAAAAGACAAACGAACATCATCCAGAACCACAGGAATGCTAGCTGGATGGAAATTCTACAACTAGAAGGAAAGAGAAAGGCACACTGAGACTTAGAGAAGGTGCGGAAGTAAAGCACAGAGGTACGGAGGCATGTGCGGAAAGGGCTGGCAACTGAGGACATGGTTGTCTTTTTCAATCGGGAGGGAGACACAAGCTCCTGACTGCTCTGAACTCCAGTTCTGGGTGAGTCTCTGGAGACCCAGACTCATACTGGTAGAAACTGGACTGTCTGGCATTGGGAGGAACTTCAGGCTGGCTTTCTCTCAGAGGTGCTTGCAGTGATTACCACAGGGCACTGAGACCCGGGGCCTCTTAGGGCTGGGCTGAGGATCAGCCATAGCTGTTTGCTCCACCCTGAGACCCCACCCTACCCAAGCTGTGAAGAAACTTTTGCATATGAAAGGTCTGGCCCTTTGCAATCTAAAATTACCTAACCAACTGCAGTTGGGTCAGAGAGACCCAGAACATCCAAAAGAAGGTCCTAGGCCCTATAGCAGCTTGCAGTGCTTCACAGCTGGGTCATATCTGGGCACCTCCACCTCAAACAAAGAAGAAGAATCTGCAGATCTCTCCATAGCTCCTGCTGGGTAGCCTCAGGCAGAAGCTAAATTAGCACCTTCTTAGAGATCCAAGAGCCAGTGTACCCAGTGGTCAGAGTGGGACCATCCAGATTATAACTCCTCAGAACCATAAGGGACACACTCGGGGGGCAGACTCAGTGAGCCCCCCGAGTGGTGTCTCCAGCACAGAAGTTCTCCCACTGTAGACACAGCTGATTCTCACAACCAAGTAGCCTGGAGGTCAATTCCTCCCAGTGATACCAACAACAATCAAGGCTTAACTACAGCAAGACTGTGCACAAAGCCTACAAAGGGGTGCACCAAGAGTGTCCACCTCAGGTAATTGGGGAGGCTGAGCCACTGGGCCCTATAGAACACCTAGCACACAAAGTCACTCTATCAACACAGACAAGCAGCCAAAAAGTGGAGACAAAGACACAGCTCACAAATGACAGAAATGGAGGAAAGCAAATTACTGGATATAGAGTTCAAAACCACAATTATAAGGTTTTTCAAGAATTTTTTATAAACCACTAATAAATTTAGTGAGACCGTGGAGGATATGAAAAAGGACCAGCTAGAAATTAAGCATACACTGACTGCAATAATGAATAATATACAGAGATTCAACAGCAGACTAAAGGATCGCAAGAATCAAGTCAAAGATTTGAAATACAAAAAAGCAAAAAACACCCAACCAAAAAAGCAAAAAGCAAAAAAAATCCAAAAATATGAAGATAGTGTAAGGAGCCTCTGGGACAACTTCAAGTGGGCCAACATCCGAATTATGGGGGTGCCAGAAGAGAGAGAGCAAAATATTGAAAACCTATTTGAAGAAATAATGACAGAAAACTTCCCCTACCTGGTGAAAGAAATAGACTTACAAGTCCAGGAAGCATAAAGAATTCCAAACAAAAGGAATCCAAAGAGGACCACACCAAGACATCATAATTAAAGTGCTAAGGGCAAAAGACAAAGAGAGGATCTTAAAAGCAGCAAGAGAAAAACAGTTAGTTACCTACAAGGGAGTACCCATATGATTGTCAGCTGATTCTCAACAGAAACTATTCAGGCCAGAAGGGAGTGGCAAGAAATATTCAAAGTGATGAATAGCAAGAACCTACAACCAAGATTACTTTACCTAGCAAAGCTATCATTCAGAATTGAAGGTCAGATAAAGAGCTTCACAGACAAGAAAAAGCTAAAAGAGTTCATCACCACCAAACCAGTATTATATGAAATTCTGAAGGGTATTCTTTAAGAAGGGGAAGAAGAAAAAGTAAGATAAAAATTATGAACAACAAAGTGACAACAAATACATACCTATCAACAAGTGAATCTAAAAAGCAAGTGAATAAAAAAATCTGATGAACAGAATATACTGGTGAATATAATAGAATCAGGGGCATAGAAAGGGAATGGACTGATAATTCTCAGGGGGAAAGCGGTGTGGGGAGTGCAGGAAGAGACTGGACAAAAATCGTACACCTATTGTTGAGGACAGTTCTGGGGAGGGGGGTGGCAGGTAAGGGCAGAGGGTAGAGTGGGAACCAGGAAGGGAACTATGGGGGGAAAAGAGGAACAACTGTAATAATCTGAACAATAAATATTTAATTAAAAAAAGAGTGAGGTAAAAAGAGAGAGAGAGAGGTCTTTTTTCTTTGCAGGTGAAATCATTTGTGAGGCTAAGAAAAAAGAATAAACCACAGAAAAATTCTAAGTCAAGTAATAACTATTTAAATCAGTATAAGCAAAGTGTGCATTTTAAAAGGATGCCCTCTATAGAAAATGGGAATCTGTAATGTCTGTGCATTGCGCTGAAAAACATTTTCCATAATCCTAAAGTCATCTGGAAATGCAAATACTGAAATGCATGTCATCAGATGTTCATATGATATTAAATGACTTTATGCAGTAAGTGCCACTGAAGACAAAATAGCATTTGTATAATTTTATCTGCAGAATTTTTTTCTTTTTATATAATTTGTAATTGTTTCAGTTTAATTATAAATAGTTACATCCAATAAGAAGTTTGTGGTGTTTTGTAATTAGAGATTATTGGTCCCAATAGCAATATGTTCAAGCAATAGATGCAAGAACTACAGGATGAGAATTCTGCTCTGGAAGGGAAAAAAGAAGCAAATTGATTTGACATTGGAACTAAGGTTGACAGGAAATAATGATTTCACTGAACCTACAAGTTGATTATTAAATTCTAGATTTTACTCCAATTTCAGGGCTATTTGGAGGTACTTGGACTCGATGATTGATTGGTTCCTGTCAAAGACAAATACCAAACAAGGAAGATAATTACTTTTATTCAGGCTACAACTATAGGAAGAACACTCCAGATCTAAAGATCAGAGTGTCTCAGCAGGATGGTTTTATAGGGAGAAATAGGTAGATTATAGCTGGAGAGATTTTACAGTTGGAATTGTTTTTATAATCAGGGAGGTTCTCAGTAAGTCTCTAAACAAGAAATATTTCTCTCTGTGTCTGGCTAATTTGGGGAAGAAAAACAGCTTATTTATGAGACAAAGAATAGAAATTTAGAGTCTGTGTCTGCACTTGTCAAATCTTTAAAAAGAGATTCATTAGCAAGTTTTATGTAAGTCATGGGGAGAAGGGTGGTTCTTCGTAAACCATCTTCTCAGATCACAAAGAGTAGAGGTTTCTTACCATCTCTGTTGTCCAAGAACATGGGGCTCAAATAAAGTTCAACAGTGTCAATCTCAATCCAGTTATTAACTAGAACTAAACTGTCTTGCCTATTTTTTTTTAGTTCAAAAATACTGACATGAATATGTAAATTACAGTAAAACTGCTTTTTCCAAAGGTGTTGGAGGGAAGTCAATTTGGATATGTTTGTAGGAATTGTTTTGCATTGCTATTAGTTGCCTATAAGTTGCAAAGTAGTAAAATCACTCAAAGACTAGGACAGACTAAAATCACATAATCTGGAGGAATGTCAATGGAAAATGCATTGTTCTTCCTTTTTTTATGCCTTGCCTTTAACGCTGAAGTCTGAAGTTTTTAGTGTTCTTTAACCAGGCCTTGGCTCCTCCTATCTCTTAGCCTCTTTCATAATCTTTCCTGTCAATTATAGATAGAATTGTTTTCCTTCAAAGTTATGTTAAAGAATGTAACCTTAGGTGGAAATAGGGTCATTGCAGGTGCAATTAGTTAAGATGAGTTCCTAATGAAGTAGGGTGGGCCCTAATTCAATATGACAGATATTGAATTACCAAAAAGAAAAATTTGGACCCTGGCATGCACACAGGCAGAAGGTCATGAAGATATGAAAGCAGAAATCAGGGTGATATTTCTGTAAACTCAGGAACAAAAAAGACTGCCTCAAACCAGTGGAAGCTAGGGAGACATGAACTAAACTCTCCCTCCATACCCCCAGAAGAAGCCCACCTTGATCTTGGACTTCTAGCCTCCAGATGTGTGAGATTAATTTTCTGGTTTTTATGTCACCTAATTTAAAATATTTTGTTACAGCAGTTTTGGCAAATGAATAGACTCCCTTCCTGCTGTGTTCTTTGTTTTTCTTTGTTTTTGTTTTTTTGTTTGTTTGTTTGTTTGTTTTTTCTAATTCATTCCCTTTTAAGAAAACCCAGGTTGTTTCCTCTTCCAGGAACACGGTTTTCTTCCTTCCAATCATAGGTACTTGGCCAACTTTTACTCATCTTTCAGCTCTCTGCTTCATCCTTTCTACCTCTGCAAAGCCATTCTTGTCTCATCTACACCCTACAAATGTAAAGAGCAAGTCTAATATACTCCCATGGAACACTATATTACTTTTAATACTATCATAACCATCAATTCTGGTTACTTAGGTAGTTTTTGTTCTATAAAGTAGCTATGAACATTGAATTGGTAGATAATGAACCATTGCTCTTGGCTATAATATAGGGTTAAGTTTCTGGGGGCCTCTGGTCCCAACATTTTCATCAATCAATACATAAGCTAGTTTCATGTGTGTTTCTGTTTAAAGACACCTATTTAATATATATTATGGATTCATTAACATTGACTTCATGGCCAACTGCTCTATTACTTACCTAATGAAGCTTACCTGACACATGAATTTTCTCATCACACAACCTTCTTACACTTAGGAACATTAGACAACACTTAAGTACTATACTGGATGACATTTTAAACAGTGAAGTCAACATTAAAAAGTACAAACTAAACAATCTGTTTAGTGCAAAATAATGTGGTACTAAATATAGGGTGTCCCCCCAAATGTATACAATGAGGGTATTTTCTTCCTTTTAGAGTCTCTGTCATTTCTTTCCTGTGCATTTACAGAATATGGGTAGGTGGCAAAATGAATTAGAATCCCTTCAGGAATCTCAAGGAAGTACCTGTGTCACCAATTATTATCTATAATAATAATCACACCTCTTCCTTCTGTCTCAGAGAAGGAAGTCTGAGTGTTGGGTCAATAACCTTTCTATGATTAAAATTCATGCACAAACACAAATGCACACAGGAAAGGCAATAAGCATTACCCAAATCACAGCAGCTTCTCTGTCCTTTGGGGCATGTAGAAGCACAAAGTGGAGAAGGAACAGAGGGCTGAAGTACAGATCAAATGTAATATGGGCTGAGGATACGCTCATTGCAATGGGTTTTCTAACAGTGAATTCTCTGAACTATAGAAATACTAGAAGCATGGTGCACAAAAATTTGTGCACTCGGGGGGGGGGGATATCCCCCAGCCAGACCTGTACCCTCTCGCAGTCTGGGACCCCTCAGGGGATGTCCACCTGCTGGCATGCCTGGCCAGCCTGGGTGAGGGGCAGAGGGCAGTTTCAGGCTTCTCACATCTCCTTCAGGGTTTGGGTCCCTACTGGGGTGCCTGGCCAGCCTGGGTGAGGGGCAGAGGGCCATTTCAGGCTTCCCACAGCCCCTTCAGGGTTCGGGTTCCTACTGGGGTGTCTGGTTGGAAGCAGGTATCTGGGATTTATTTAATTTCTATAACTGAAACTTTGTTGCTTTGGTCCCGCCCCCTCCTCCCCTCTCGAAGCCTGGGTTTCCCCTGGCAACCCAAGGTCCCAGCCCCACAGGTATCTGGGGTTTATCTTCCATAATTAAAACTTTGTAGCCTTGGGTACAGCTCAGGGCCCATAGGGCCTGGGCTTCCTCCATTGCCCTGGGCAACTCCAGCTCTGTGGCCACTGCCATCTTACTTGAGTTAATTTGCATATTTGCTCCTGATTGGTTGGTGGGTGTGGCTTGTGGGTGTAATGGAGTTAGGGTCAATTTGCATATTACTCTTTTATTAGATAATATTGTAAACCCATGCAACCATTTTTTAAATATTGTTTCTGTAAATGAAGACTTATAAATTCACATGTAATACTGATAAACAGCCCATTTGCTTAAAGGATTCCAGGAACTAGCCTCAAAGGAAGCCAACTCTAGCCTTCAGGCATTTCAACTCCAGGAGCAATTCTGTAAATGCACAGATTTGCTCCTGGAATTAAAATGCCTGAGAAGAAAAACAGGCCATAGATTGACCAACTCCTAGATGGTTATCGGAGCCAACTGTGTGACTAGCACATAGCACCCCCAATGAGAGCCCACAACACCCCCCATTTCCTTTGTTCTGCCATCCCCTTCCTGGCTCCTAAAAACCCATCTGCACTGAGATGTTAAGATTGTCTTTGAGATATTCCCCTATCTTATGGAGCTGCTGGTTCTTGAATAAACCTGCTTTCTTTCTATCAGACCCTGTCTCTTGATTATTGGCTTTTGAGCAGCAGGTTTGGTGTCATTATCATCCCCCAATATTATAGAACAAGTGAAGTACAGCTCTTTGGGCCTATGTTATTATAGGACAGATTGCATGATGGCATAGAAAACACACACTGAGGGATGCTGGGATGGTACCATAAGCAGATGGTGCTCTCATTGTCTCCCTGATGAAATTGGAGAATCCAATACCTAAAACAATGCTTGATGTAGTTCATGGCATATTTTAAGCACTTGCTAAATATCCTATATAATAAAAGGCTAATATGCAAGTAGACCAAAGGGTGGAACAACTGGAACTACCAAACAACTGAAGAACAGGTTGCTATGACGTGCGCTGACCACAAGGGGGCGTGCGGGGGACATGGTGGGCATCAGCCACAGAGGGATCCTGGAGCAGGTGAGCAGGGGTGCCAGACCAAGGCAGGCCACTGGTCGCTATCATTGGGGAGAACCTCTGGTGGTTACTGAAGTTTCTTTGCTCCTGCGTGCTTGTAGTCCCGTCAGGTGCTAACACCTGCAGCCAGCACCAGAGCTGCCGTTCACACTCACTGTGGGTGCCTGGCACTGGTGCCAATCATTCAGCGCTGTCAGCCAGTGTGTGTGGGGCATGCACTGTCAGCCTGTTGGAGGTGGCAGTGGGAGCGAGGCTGCCAGCAGAGGGAGGTCCAGGGACTGCAGCAGAATGGGCCAAGACCCACCCCTGTGCCCACTGCGGCCTTGCAGCCCACAGTTCCTTTCAAAGTGTATGAATTTGTGCACTGGGCACCTAGTTTGTTAAATAATGGATGACTTGCAAAGATGCTGAATGGGCCAAAATCTCCTCCATCCACGTAATTAATCTGTAGAGAGGAAGAGGGATCAATAGTAGTGCTAAATTAAGACAGAGGATGCTAAAGATACTGCCATTAGAATCTATTTTCTGTTGCAAAAGAGTAAAGTTAAGAATTGCTCTGGAACATATCATGGTAAGTAAATCATACTTATGAAGTCAGTGGCTCTGCCCTGTATTTTTTCAGAATCATATACAAATCACCTAACCCACTTTATAGTTACTTTTCAGTAAAATAGGGGAACAGTACCTAATCCACTAACTTATTGAAATTATTAAATTAAATAATATACCTGAAATTGACCAGTGTGTTATCAGGAACATAGTGGTGGGTTGAGCTCTCTGTGCTTCCTCACCCTCCTCACTCAATATGGGAGTGACGGGTATGTAGTGGTCAGACCTTGGAATGGAGAACCAACAAAAAAAAAACTGTATGAGAAATGTCTGATTATTATTTATGTTGTCTTCAATCAAAATGTTTAATTAAAAAAAAACAAACAAACAAACTCTTAGCCCCATGAACTCCATGAATTACAAAACTGCACTGGGCCCTAGAGAGTTCCAGTCTTTCTCCCACACCCCCACGAAGAAAATTCTTTTACATCTCAGCACTGCAAACCTAACATCACATTCTCAGAGAAGTCTCCTCACACCTCACCTTCCTCCCCAAACCTAGTTAAATAAGCTCATTCAAAACTCTATCCCTTATTTTGTTCTTCTTCCAGTGTTTTCAAGGGTTTCTATCATAATATGGGTATCCCCCGCTTTCAAAAGTTCAAGTTGCACCAATTCACATTTACTTAAGACCTGCATTAGTACCTGTATTCACTAACCAAAAGAAAGCCAAAGAAGCATTTTGCTTTTCAGGAAAAAAAGAACCTATCATTCCTTGTTTGTTTTGCAGAGAGCTATTATAGAGGCAGCCACACCTGGAACAAGGAGAATGCACATCTCCCTACGCCCTTCCCTGGGATCTATACTCAGCATCTCAGCATCAAGCCACCATCGTTTTGAACTGCGTCTATACGGGTCTGTACTTTATCTTGATTTATTTTGTGCCTCCATTAGCAAGATGTGCCCTAAGGTATCAGAAAAGCCTTTTGCTTTTGATCTTTCCCTTTTGTATCTGATTGAAGTTGCTTTTTTTTTTTTAATGGAACCACCCAGGCCCTGTGAGTTCCTGCTCCAGGATCACCAGTAGACATTCTCAAGTATATCATTTTCCACATTGTCACTTGACAAATGGTCAAGAGTTTTGGCTTATGAGATAGGATTTTTCAAGTTCCTTCACTGTTATCTGTTCTATCATGTTATTAGATTCTAAATGACCTGGAACTATTAGAAAGCTCCTAGGGGCAATTTTTAAATTGGAGCAACAATTTTATGAGATCATTTCAATTTCACAATATCAGATTTTTTTTATCCTGTTTTTTTTCTTGATGAAAGCTCAATAATAGATGGTAGCTTTTTTAAAGCTAAGAGTGAAATCTTTTTATTACCAGCTGAAGAGGATTAATTGGGTGACAGAAATTGACAAAAACAAACCTGTTTATCACTACATGAGTCCTGGGTCACTTAAAGAAATGGACCGTTATAAAAAAATTCTTAACCATTATTAAAATTTGTTAGTTGAATAATTAAACATAAAATTGAAACAAGATTGCATAAGAAAACAAAATCAAAATGGCAACTCCAAAGGTGAATTAAATATGAAACCAAATAGTCAATAAAGTAGCCTGCCACACAAAAGAAACAGCCATGTATAAAAGTTATTTTTTTTAAAGATAGGCAGTGGTCTGTGCTATGGATTTTTTCAATGAAAATTGTGTTGTGTTGTATAAGTGTATGCTATTTTTATGAGTTGTGAAAGATCACCAGGGAAAGAAAACATCATGCTTTTCCTTTCATAATAAAGGGCCTAAAGCTTCCATTTTCCCTATGGACATGGCCTTGCTAAGAGTACTCTGATATTCAGATCTACTAATCAACGTTTGCCTGACCCACGGTTGGTCCAGAAAATGCACTGCCAGTTTTGATTTCTGTGACTTTATTTAGTTTTTCTCCGTAATTATCTTTTAAAAGTTAATATAAGTTTATGCTGGATTACATGAGTATCTTAGAACTAAGTACTGACATTTCATTTTTATGCTTTCATCTGTGTTGTGCTTGAGACATGTTGTTGTCAATTCCTATTACTTTAACTGTTAAGAGCTAACGAAAAAAGGACAGAGATAGACTTAGGACAAAAATGTTTTGGGCGCCAAGTAAAGGCCAAATGCCATTATAATACTTACACATGAAGATTTCATAGTAATTTGAATAGAAAATGAGGCAAGAAAATTGAATAGCCATGTGGTATGTAGTAGAATAGACCTGAAGCATTTCAAAGAGCTGGTACTGTAAGAGAAGTCAATACCATATTCATGTTGTACGCAGTAGTTTTAACAAAAAGATAGTGTTACTTTCAGGTTGTTAATTTTAAGCTTTTATATTTAAATTTAGTTTCAAAATAATTTATAAGAAATGTATGTGTATGCTTATCTATGAAGTTTCGTTCAGGTTTGGACATTAAATAACACTATAATAAAAATAATTTGTCAGTATTGGGATCAGAGAATTGAGTTCTTTACAAATTGTCAATGTTTTATTCATGTTGGAGAAATCTGACATCAAATCTCACACCTACTGCTGGAATTATCCATAGGCAGAGCACTTGTAACTATTTGTTTTACTGTTAGACAGCTCTGATGATTCAAAAGTTCAATTTTTATTGATTGCTGCAATTACATTTTTTTTGTAAGTTCCAACTATTGGTGGTAGTTATACTTGGGAACAAATTAAGTCTGCTCTCTTTCTGTTGCACTTTTTAGTTATAGGAAAATAGCTTTCATGTTTTTTCCTTAATCTTGCTTTCACAAATATTTTTGAGAACTTACTTTGGACAAAAAAATTGTACATTATCCTTTTTTCCCCCTGAAAGGCACTACAAAGAAACACATAGAAAACTGAGATTTTTATTCATATCTCCAATAATAGGAACAAGGAATTATTAAACTAATGAGTTAGGCACTAAGGGGGCAGGTATAGAAGTATATTGGCACACTATTCTTGCCTTCAAAGAGTTTGAATCTAGTTGGAAATGAAGGTTAAACCTTTAGATAATATTAAATATTACAAAGACAAGCATTGTAGTTCAGAGGGTTTAGTAACCTGAGTTCCTGAGTCATTACTGGACGTTTATGGTTTTCAACTAGAGTTCAGTCTTCAAAGCTTCAGTGCAAACAAGCACCCGAATGCTTTGTCCAAAGTAGCATAAATGTCAAAACTGGAAATAAGGTGTTTTTTTAATCTGTGTCTAGTCCTTTCTTCACTCTTTAGAGCAGAAAGAGAAAATCGTTACTCGAGAAAGCAAATTTTTAATTAAATCTACAAATATTGGAAAGGGAGATCACTGCAATTTAAACTTGGCAAAATTCTCATTCTTGTGACGGTACCTGGTTTAGCCTGCGGCCAGTGAAAGTTGCTACAATTATTTTTGAAACGCATTTTCTGTCGGATTGATTTTAGGAACAGCTCAAGCTCATACGACAGCTTGTTCAAACAAACAAACAAACAAACAAACAAAAAAGTCCTGTCCAAACAGGAAAAATACCCAAAGGCTGGGAAGTAACCAGTGCGGCTGTGTTGCCGGAACTCTATTTACCCCGAAGCAAGACGGAAGACTGCTTTGCACATGCGCAGAAAGGAAGCTTGGACGGGGAGTTCCGGCGCGTTGGGTGGCGCTCCAGGCAGCGATTGGCTCCGCCCTGGCCGAGAGGCGGGACCGGAAGCGCCCGTGTTGTGGGACTCAGCTGGTTCAAACTCAGCGTTTTGCGAGCCCTTCGCTTCCCGCGGTAGGTGCGGCTCTGGCCGAGGCGCAATGGGGGAAGCGGAGAAGTTCCACTACATCTACAGTTGTGACCTGGACATCAACGTGCGGCTTAAGATGTAAGAGGATCCGGGGCCCGGGACCGGGACGGGGACTGCGGGAGTTTCGGGAGAGGAGGCGGCGGCCGGTGGGTTGAGGGTAGATGGTGATGTGCCTGGAGGCCGGCCTGGGGGCGCCGGGGCGGGCCGTCGCCGGGGCGGCCGGGGGAACGCGGCGTGGAGAGGGCGCCGTGGGAGAAGGACAGCGGTCGGAGCCAGCCCCGAAGGCCAACGCTGTGTTCTCCTTTCTTCGAAGCAAGCACTTTGCTGTGCACAGCAACCTTGTGAGGGGTCCCTCGTCCCATTTTACAGATGGACAAATCTAGTCCCGGGAAAGTCGTCCCACGGTTGGTAACTGGAAGACCATTACGTTAGCCCGAGGCCGGCAGGAGGAGTAGAGGCTGCACAGGCAGCTGTGGTGGCTGCGGAGGAGATGGGCACGTGAATGGACAGTAGGAGAAGCATGGAGAGTGACAGGGGGTCAGTCCGGCAATGGTTTCGCTAGGGGCGCGGGGAGCGAGTCTAAGATGAGGGTGCCCGTGGCAAAGGGACCAGAAGATGGGAGAAGGGAGCCTTGCGGGGGAATCTTGGGGCTTCGCTTGTCGAAGCGAAGGCCCAGGGCGTGACCTCTTGAGATGAGAATAATGGAGCCGAGGTGGCGCACAGGTGGGTCCGAGTCGGAAATCATGTCCACTTGGAGGCCGCCTTAGAGGAGTGTTTTCATACGCAAAAAAAATGACCACATTGTTCATCGCATCATTGCATCATGACGCGTCATTGGCGATATGTCAGTGGTTAAACGCGTGCCCCTCAGGCAGAGGGCTGCGTGCCCGCCTGCAGTGAATACATCTTCCCGGCTGCCAGGCGCACCGTGGAGTGGCTGTTTCTTTTTCTTTCCAGAAGTTACATAAGACTCTGACAATTTGCTCTCTGTTTTGGGTGATGGTAAAAATAATTTGTCAACAACTGTCCTGCCCACTTGTATAATACTTGATACACCCATTGAAGGTCATTTCTGCATCCAACGCCGCTAGGTGCTGACACAGGTCCTGGATGTGTGCCGTCATTGGATACAGGGCTTTTTCCAAACTTCAGTCTCATTCCTCTCAGTTTTTCTTGGACATATTAATGTGTTTCTGGAACTTTTGGACATTAAAAGGAAAGAACAGCAACAACAACAAAATGGTCCATGATTAACAGATACACACATGGACTATTTCAAGGCAAAGATAAAGCATTATTCAGGACTTTGGTAAAAGTTGGTACTGCCGTTTTTTTAGCACCTCAGACTGTCGTTGTTTTTTTGGCTGGAAGTATCATTTTAGGATCATAAAATCTGAAAATAGTGAATTCTTTAATTCTGTTTTTTTCTCCCCAGGCCTTTTAATTTATTTCTATGGTTTTAATAACAATTTGCACTTTGGTGTTCCTTTTCTTAGCACTGTAATTGAATATCATATGGCCTATAAGACATGGCCTATATCACATTAGTCAATGGTTCTCAACCTTCTGACCCTTTAAATAACGTTCTTCATGTTGTGACCCCTGACCATAAAATTATTTTCGTTGCTGTTTCCTAACTGTAATGTTGCTACTGTTATGAATCGTAATGTAAATATCTGATATGCAGGCTGGTCTTAGGCGACCCCTCTGACAGGGTCGTTCGACCGCCAAAGGGGTTGGGACCCACAGATTGAGAACCGCTGCATTAGATGTCCCCAAGCACCTTGAAAGTAACTTGTCCCAGACTGAGCACATCACTAGCCTACCCCTCTAACTCTGAACTTCCTATATTTTCTCACCCTGTTTTGTGATTATTAGCAACATTCATCCAGTTTAAGACACAAAAGTTTGAGTCCTGCGGCATCGTCTCTTCGCTATTAAATCATTCACAAGTTGTCTTTAACCTACTTGCTAAATACCTTTTCTACCCCACTGCTCTAGCCTTAGCCTGTCTTTTTCCTTCATAATTTTTAATGAAAATCTGTTTTTGCTTACAGTTACACCGCTCCATTAGGTTTTGAAACTCCTGCCAAAAGTGTTATAAATACCTATCCGACTGTAGTACTCTCATATCAAATAATTCAGTTAGATTTTTGAATGTTCATTGTGTGAGGCATTGGACTGAATTTGGTGACTGCTGAGCCTCATTGTCCCCCTACTTTTCCTTCTCTTGCTTCTTCTCTACATGAGATTTATGCTTTAGCTATACCAAACAACTTGAAGTTCTCCCAGCATACCGCCTTTCTCTTTGCTTTGGTCTGTGCTGTTCTTTTTTTATTTTTCTGGGACTGGGAGCCCCCAAGCTCCCAGACTTTCTGATGTACAGTGTCTTCCTGTGGTGGGAAAAACGTTGGCTTTGGCCTTGTCTGCCCTGGTTTTTATTCTCAGCTCTGTTACTTTGTGATCTTTGATCTCTGAATCCCTGCTTCACCATTTATAAAATGAGAACATGGTTACAATTTTGACTTCCAATTGGTGTTTCTACCTCTTTTCATAGTTTCCTGGGCCTATCTTTTATTACTTTTAATTTAAAGAAATGATCAGGTAGTAGATCCACATAGTAAGTAAATAAATAAATAAATTGAAAACACAAAAAGAAAATGCAAATAAAAGTAAGTTTTTGCCCCAGAAACAAGGACTTAACATTTTCTTCTAGTGCTGTATTGTTTATCTTGTCTTTTATTTCTGGGCTACTATGCCTAGTATAGTAAATGTTTTGTTTTGTTTTTTTAAAATATATTTTATTGATTTTTTTTTTACGGAGAGGAAGGGAGAAGGATAGAGCTAGAAACATCGATGAGAGAGAAACATTGATCAGCTGCCTCCTGCACACCCCCTACTGGGGATGTGCCCGCAACCAAGATACATGCCCTTGACCAGAACCGAACCTGGGGCCCTTCAGTCCGCAGGCCAACGCTCTTATCCACTGAGCCAAACTGGTCAGGGCTAGTAAATGTTTTGAAAGAATCTAAACTAATAAAAGCGAAATATTAAAATTAACCGTTTCTCCGAGACAGGGTAAGCCACGCCCACCAGCCAATCAGAGCGGCTGTATGCAAATTAGCCCAGCCAACATGGCGGCCGCCACTCAGGGACTTGAGTAAACAGCCCTTTCCATTGCGGCAGGAGCGAAAGTGAAGCTGAGCCCTTCAGCTCAGCTCCGATTAAACTGCCTCTAGCGCAACACAGCTTTTTGAAACATTGTAACAATCATAGAATCCTCCGGAGCTGAAGGAAAGAGCA
>PVJC01038205.1:0-16871 GCA_004026665.1 Murina feae | reverse complement strand
CGGGAAGTGGGAAAGGAAGGCAGCAGGGGACGGGTGAGTGGGAAAGAGTTGGCAGCCTGCTTGGCGGCTTCCCAGGTCCCTTTAGGGGAAAAGGGAGCAGGAAAAGGCTGGCCTGACCACGAGGCGGGGTTTTCCCTGCTTTCTGGTGGCTGGAGGAAGATGGGCAGTAGGCAAGCTTGGGAGGCAGGCAGCACCCAGCCCTGGCCACAGCTCAAAAAAGAGAACAACATGCAGGGGATGGCAAGAGTCTGAGAGATCAGACTAGAGGGGGTGCCTGCTCCAAGCCTCCACGGTGTGCCTGGGGGCAGGCCCCCAGTAGGTAGACACACACAGGAGGACTACTCCGAGCCTCAGATGCGGCTGGGGGCAGGTCCCCAGTGACCACACACACACACACACACACACACACACACAGAAGGAGCCTGGCAGACTGGGACCATCATAGGATATCCACTGAGGGGTCCCAGACTGTGAGAGGGCACAGGCCGGGCTGAGGGACTCCCTCCACCCCGAGTGCACAAATTTTTGTGCACCGGGCCCCTAGTCTATTATATAAAAGCCTAAGCAACCATCCAACCGTCTGACTGTCTGACTGGTAACTATGATGCACACTGACCACTAGGGGGCAGACGCTCAACGCAAGAGTTGCTGAGCTGCAGTGACTTGGCAGCTGTGGTTCTAGGGTGATGCACCCAGAACCAGAGAGGAAGGAGCCTAATTCCGGATTGTGTCACCTGAGAACCGCCCTCTCACAATCCAGGACCCTTTAGGGGATGTTGGAGAGTTGGTTTCAACTTGTTCCCCATAGGCCTCTAATAAAAAATAATATGTGTGAAATTTTGCATGTGTATGAATGATTGTGTCAGTAAGATAAAGCCCTAGTAGTGGACTTGCTGGCAAGTGTTAATGAGCAAGTGTCTATGAAATTTTTATAGATACTGTCAAAATACTCTCCACAAAGTCTGTATCAATTTATATTACCACCAACATTATACAAGAGTGACTGTTTTCCCAGATACTTTTAAGCATGTTACCAAACTTTTTGATCTTTGCTAATCTAGTAGATTAAAAAATAGCATCTTGCCCTAACTGGTTTGGCTCGGTGGATAGAGCGTCGGCCTGCGGACTGAAAGGTCCCAGGTTTGATTCCAGTCAAGGGCATGTACCTTGGTTGCGGGCACATCCCTAGTAGGAGGTGTGCAGGAGGCAGCTGATCAATGTTTCTCTCTCATCGATGTTTCTAACTCTCTATACCTCTCCCTTCTTCTCTGTAAAAAATTAATAAAATTTATTTTTTTTTAAATAGCATCTCAAAAAATAGTATCTCATCAACATTTTAATTAGTATCTTTTTAAAAGTGAGGTGGAACATCTTTTCATATGTTTAGGAGTCTTTGGTGTTCCTTTTTTTGTGAACTATCTGTGTATGCCTTTTGCCTAAGTTTTTACTGGATTGTTGGTCTTTTCATATTGATTTGTAGGGGCTTTTTATGTGTGGGATAAATTAGCCACTGACTGAGATTTAAGTTGCAAATATATTTCTCATTGTAAGTTTTGACTTTACTTATGATAGTTTTTCCATATAAACTTTATTTTAAATGTGTAAATTATAGAATTTATCAATTTTTCTTTTACCTGAGTGTGTGTGTGTGTTTTGTTTTTGTTGTTAATCCTCACCTGAAGATATTTTTCCATTGATTTTTAGAGAGAGTGGAAGGGAAGGGGAGAGACAGAGAGAGAGAAAAACCATGATGTGAGATAGACACATCGATTAATTGCTTCCCACACGCACCCCAACCAAGGTCAAGGGTTGAGCCTGCAACTGAGGTATGTGACCTTCACTGGAATCAAACTTGCAATCCATCAGTCTGCGTGCCGACACTGAGCCAAACCAGCTAGGGCTTATCTGAGTATTTTTTTCCTATCCTTTTTATGCTTATGAAGGACTTCCTAATGTAAAGATTATTAAAATTTATCCTATAGTTTCTTCTAGTACCTTTGTGGGTTTATTCACATTACAGTCTTAGACTTCTATGGAATTTATTTTGGTGTAAAGTGAGAAATGTTGATGTAATTATTTTTTTCCAGTTGCTGTAATACTCTTTTGTTATAATTTATCTTTCTCCAGTACTTTTAAATGCCACTTTATTGTCTATTAAACATTGACATATGTATTTTAGGCTTGTTCCTAGACTCTGTAGTGTTTCATAGTTCCCAGTTGTTGCAGTCTAGAGCTATTAGAACACCTTCATTCAAAGTCTTTTCATTGAGAACACACTATGCATCATACATTATGATATACTAAATAAGAGGCTGAAGATATAAAGAATGTCCCTGCTCTCAATGAGTGTTCAGATATGTGAAAGACACAAGTATAGTAAAAGTATGGCCACAGTAATGACATAAACTCCCTGTAGTAGGTACTGTGAAAGATGGAGGAAGAACATTTGAGCTCTGATCAACCATCTAGAAACTTTTGTTTGTTTTAAATTCCTTCCCCTTTTGCACTAGGCCTCCAACCACCCTCCTATTTTACTGTTGTTGGTCTGTTATCTGTGTCTGTATCTGTTCCTATTTCATTTGTTAGTTTACTTTGTTCATTAGATTTAACATATAAGTGAAATCATATGGTACTTGTCTTTCTCTGGCTTATTTCACTCACCACAATACTCTCCAGGTCCATCCATGCGGTAGCAAAAGGTAAGATTTTCTTTTTCTTATGGTTAAGTAGTACTCCGGAGGCCCATATCAAGACCCATCATAATTAAAATGGCAAAGGTTAAAGATAAAGACGGAATCTTAAAAACAGCAAGAGAGCTCTGACTCAGTTGGTTGGGTGTCATCTGGGCACCAAAAGGCTGCCTGTTCAATTCCTAGTTGGGTATATGCCAAGGTTATGGGGTTCAATCTCCAGTGTGGGGGGGGCGGTGTAGGAGGCAACTGATGAATGTTGTGCTCTCACATAAATGTTTCTCTACCTTCTTCTCCCTCTAAAAATCAATAAACTATTCTTTGGTGTGTGTGTGCGGGGAGAGCAGCAAGAAGAAGAGTTAGTTACTTATAAGAGAGTTACCATAAGACTGACAGCTTATTTATTTCTCAACACAAACATTTCAGGCCAGAAAGGATTGGCATGAAGTGATGAAAAGCAAGGCCCTGCCACCAAGACTACTATGCCCAGTAAGGCTATTATTTAAAATTAAAGGAGATATAAAGAGCTTTTTCCCAGGTAAGAAAAAGCTAAAGGAGTTTGTTACCATCAAACCAGTATTACAAGAAATGTTAGAGTCTTCTTTAAGAAAGAGAAGAAAAAGAGATCAGAGGAACATGGTTAAAAGAATAAAATGGCAATAAATATGTACCTATCAATAATTAACTTTAAATTTAAAGGACTTAAATGCTCCAATCAAAAGACACAGGGTAGCTGAATGCATAAGAAAACAAGATCCATATATAAGCTATTTACAGATAGTCATTTCAGAATGAAACATAGACTAACAGTAAAGGGATGGAAAAGGATACTTCATGCAAATGGAAAGAAAGAAAACTGGGCCCTGGATGATGTGGCTCAATTGGTTGTAGTGTCATCCTGTACACCCAAAGGTGGTGAGTTCAATTCCTGGTTAGAGCACATAACCAGGTTGTGGGTTCGATCCCAGGTCGGGGTGTACATGGGAGGCAAATGTTCAATATTTCTCTCTCCAACCCATGTATCACTCTTTCTCCCCCCCTCCCTTCCTCTCTCTAAAATCAACTTTTAAAATGGACTCTTGTCAAGCCTGATTCCTATTTGTTTGTTTTTTAAAGAAAAACTGGGATAGCAATACTTATATCTGACAAAGTAGGCTTTAAAAACAAAGGCTATAGTAAGAGACAAAAAAGGACACCACATAATGATAAAGGGAGCAATCAAATGAGAGGATATAATCCTTACAAATATTTATACACACAATATAGGAGTACCTAAATAAATAAAGCAAATCTTGATGGATATAAAGGTAGAGATAAACAGTAATACAGTTATAGTCAGGGATTTTAACACTCTGTTAACATCAATGGATAGATGTTCCATACAGAAAATCAACAAGGGAATGGCAGCCTTAAATGATTCACTAGATCAGATGGATTTAATTGACATCTTCAGAGCATTTCACCCCAAAGCAGAATATACATTCTTTTCAAGTGTACATGGAACATTTTCTAGGATAGACCACATGTTAGGACATAAAACAAGTCTCAATAAGTTTAAAAAGATTGAAGTCATATCACAATGGTATGAAATTAGAAACCAATCACAAGAAAAAAACTGAAAAACACACAAAGACATGGAGTCTGAATAACATGCTACTAAACAATGAATGGGTTAACAATGAGATCAAGAAAGAAATAAAAAGATACTTTGAAACAAATGAAAATGAGAACACAACAACCCAAAATCTATGGGACACAGTGAAAGCAGTCCTAAGAGGGACATTTATAGCATTACAGGCCTATTTGAGAAACAAGAAAAATCTCAAATAAACAGTTTAACTTTACACTTAAAGGAATTTTAAAAAGAACAACAAACAGAGCCAAAAGTAAGTAGAAGGAAGGAAATAAAGATCAGAGCAGAAATAAGCAAAATAAAGTCTAAAAAGAAAAACGTAATGTTCTGTGAGATGATTTATGTCTAGTAGGAGAATAACATGGCCTAATTGTGAGGATAAGGCAAGCTTCTAAATGTCAGGAACTATCATTTTTGTTTTCTTTCTCAATGCAAAGTGCAACACTATAAGATGCACACAGTATTTTTTATATATAATGCTGTGTTTTGAAATTAGATGATGGTACTTTAATATAAAGGGAGAAAAATGCTGTTGTTCCTTTTAATGGTTAACACTATGGAAATTTTATAATTCTCTTTGGCTGATTTAAGGAAGTTAGACTGGGAGTACCCCAACAATAGCAGGAAAATATTTTCTCAGAAGGGTGTGTCTCAGACTGGCCATATCTTTCATCCTGGTATGAAAGAAGAACAAAAAAGGTATTGCTCAGTGGTTGAGCATTGACCTGTGAACCAGGAGTTCCTGGTTCAATTCTGGGTCACAGAATATGCCCAGGCTCTGAGCTCAGTCCTCAGTAGGGGATGTACAGAAGGCAGCCAATCAATGATTCTCTCTCATCAATGATGCTGCTATCTCCCCCTTCCTCTCTGAAATCAATAAAAAAAAAAAAAACTTCTAAAAAAGGAGTTTCTACTTTATGTTTTATTCAGTCACATTTATTATTCTTTGGCAATCAAATACTAGTAATCATTCTTAGTTAAAAAAATAATAATTTGACTACTCCTGGTTTCTCTTCTTATCTGGGTGGCTGTGGCCAGCCTGCAAACAGCCATCAGCCCCTCACCCAGGCTGGCCAGGCACCCCAGGGGGGAACCCCACCCTGAAGGGGGTGTGGCCAGCCTGAAAACAGCTCTCAACCCCTCATGCAGGCTGGCCAGGCACCCCAGCGGGAACCCCACCCTGATTCAGGACATCCTTCACAGCAAACCAGTTGGCTCCCACATATGCACCAGGCCTCTATCCTATATAATAAAAGGGCAATATACAAATTGACCCTAATAGCAGAATGACTGTGACTGTGACACACACTGACCACCAGGGGGCAGACGCTCAATGCAGGAGCTGTCCCCTGGTGGTCAGTGCATTTCCAAAGGGGGAGCTTTGCTCAGCCACAAGCCAGGCTGACGGCTGCCAGTACAGTGGTTGTGGTGGGAGCCTCTCCCGCTTCCTCAGCAGCACTAAGAATGTGGACATCCCCCGAGGGCTCCTGGGCTGCCAGAGGAATGTCTGACTGCCAGCTTAGCCCCGATCGCCTGGGGAGTAGGCCTAAGCCAGCAAGTGGACATCCCCCGAGGAATCCCAGACTGCGAGATGGCACAGACCGGGCTGAAGGACCTCTCTGAGTGCACAAATTTTTGTGCACCAGGCCTCTAGTATTACAATAATTAATAAATAAAATACAAGATAAACTGTTTCGCATATTCAAAACTGTAGTTATAATCTGTTATAAACCTGTCTTAAATTAATATGCATACATGCAGCTCAACAGTAATCTGCTTCATGACATTCTCAAAGTCAAAAGCAAAATGGACAGCATTTTGACCATTGCTTCCCTTCCGCATGCCCTGACAGAAAGGCTCTTATGTGAAAATAGAGGAAGCAGGCTCAGGAGGAAGGAGGAAGCAAGGCTAATGGCTTGGGTCCTGCAGTTCTCAAGATACTCGTCAGTGGAAGGTAAGAGTGAAGACACTATTGCTGTGGTTCTCAAACTTCACTGCACATCGCAATGACGCAGAGGGTGTTTTTCTTTTTTAATTTTTTTATTACTTAAAATATTACAAAGAGTGTACATATGTCACCCTTTTTCCCCCCTTGACCTTCCTCCAGCCTCCCCTACTCCCCAGTGTTTTGTGTCCATTGGTTATGCTTATATGGATGCTTAAAAGTTCTTTGGTTGATCTCTTCCCCCACCCCACCCCCTGCAACCCTCCCCGGCCTTCCTGCTGTAGTTTGACAATCTGTTTGCTGCTACTCTGCTTCTGTATCTATTTTTGTTTATCAGTTTATAATGGTCTTTATTATCTGTAAATGAGTGATGTCATGTGGTATTTTTCTTTCATTGATTGGCTTATTTCACTTAGCATAATGCTCTCCAGTTCCATCCATGCTGTTGCAAATGGTAAGAATTTCTTATTTTTTACAGCAGCATACTATTCCATTGTGTATACGTACCACAGTTTTCTAATCCACTCATCTATTGATGGGCACTTAGGCTGTTTCCAAATCTTAGCTATTGTAAATTGTGCTGCTATTAACATAGGGGTGCATATATCCTTTCTGATTGGTGTTTCTGGCTTCTTGACCCAGAGGGTGTTTTAAAACACCAATTGCTGAGCCCTGCCCCCAAGAGCTTCTGATTCCTGAGTTCTCAGGTAAGACTGGAGAATTTGCATTTCCAATGAGTTCCCAACAGATGCCCATAGTGCTGATAGAAGCCACACTTTAAAAACCTTTACTTTTGTCCTACCTGGTTGGCTCAGTGGACAGAGCATCAGTCTGCGGACTCAAGGGTCCCAGGTTCGATTCTGGTCAAGGGCATATGCCCAGGTTGCAGTCTCGATCCCCAGTAGGGATCAATGATGTTTCTATCTCTCTTCCTCTCCCTTCCTCTCTGAAATCAATAAAAATATATTAAAAACAAGAACAAAAAGTAGTTTATTAGTATATTTCTATCTGTTGAACCCCCCCATCCCCCCCAACTATGAGGATTTTATGTTCCTTCTTTTAGATTTACCTTTCAACACGCTGAGATCAGTTCTGGGTAGCCTCGTCTCCAGTCCCCTCTTGTTGCTAATTGGCAAATCTCTTTTCTGGACTCTTGTCTAGAGTCTGAGTCTTGGATCCCAGAATTTTGCAGGCTCTTTTCTCATGTCCTTGATCCTTTGTTTCTCTAATATCTTAGCCCAGGCTCTGCATCCTTAAAGCATTTGAAGGGCTCTCTCCTTTGAAGGGCTCACATAATGTTCCTTAAAACATTTCTTGGCCTGACTTCAAGCCTGCCTCCCACATCCATGTAATTTGCAGTGCCTGCCAACCTGTCTTCTGCCTGCATCAGCCATTCTTGGCCTGACATGTTCTGTTATCACCCAAATCCCTTGTAAAACTTACTACCTATAGAATTTTGATTAAGTATAGTTCCATTGCTGTGATTAACATAATGAATTAAAATTTCCTTAGGGGTTAAAGGGAAATAGAAATGTGTGATTTGATTGAGTTTGGAAGTACAGTAGGGATATGTGATTGTTAGCTGTTGAATTATTATAACTAAAAAGAGAATCAGCAATGGATGGCTTGAATAATAATTGGCTTCCATTATACGAAAGGAAAGTTACATATAGTTATATGTATTTAAGAATTGTATTAGTTTTCTCTTGCTACATAATAAAATTACCACAGACTTCATGTCTTAAAGTCATACCAGTTTATTAGTTCATGGTGCTGCCTGTCAGAAGCCTGGAAAGCGAGAGTTGAGTTCCCACTTGATGCTGCGGAGGGATGGAATCAGTGTCAACCGGCTGCATTCTCCTCAGGAGGCTCGTCTAGGGAAGAATCTGCTTCCATCCTCATCCAGGTTGTTGGCAGAAGTCAGTTTCTTGTGATGGTAGGACTAAGGTCCTTGACTTGCTGACTGTCAGCCGGGGATAAATCTCCTCTCTCAAAGGTCACTGACATTCCTTTCACAGGCTCTCTTGCAACTTGGCAGCAGCAGAACCCTTCAAGGCCAGCAGGAGAACCTCCTCGCATTGAAGCCTCTTATGCTTTAAACCTCTCTGACTTCTACTTCCACCAGCCAGAGAAAACTCTCTCCTTTGAAAGGTGCACATAATTAGATTAGGCCTCGATGGATAATCTCCCTTTAGAAATTAAAGGTGACACAATCATAGGAGTGATATCTCATCCTAGTCACAGGTTCCACCCACATTCAAAGGAGGGTGCTTATACAGGGCTGAGGGACACTGCTTCAGTCCACCCTCTGAACCCCAACCATCTATGCCTATTCCACATGCAACATGCATGTACCTCCTCCACGCTTCCAAGGGCCTTATCTCTATATAGTATCAGTTCAAAGTATAAGGTCTCATCTACACATTATCAGCTCAAAAGTAAAAAATATCATCATGTAAGTCAGGCACTGATGAAGCCCCTGGGCACAATTCCTCTCTATTTGTAGTCCTGTGAAACTAGAGACCAGTTACCTGTCCCCTCACTTCCAACTTCCAATGGTGAGACTGGCATAAGCTAACAGTTACAGCATTTCAGCTCAAAAGGAGTGGAAGGTACAAAGGAGTTATCAGTCCAAAACAGTTTTGACATCCAGGTGGGCTGATTCCATTAGGTTTCAAGGCTTGGGACTACCTATTTCTCCCTCACTCTTTGCTTCACTATCTGGGCTGTTGGTTTCTCTCTCCTGGCTTTTAGGTCTGCCCTCTGGGTGAGTGTCATTATTAGAATAATGCTACTGTAGCAATTACTGGATTTTTTTTTGTGTGTAGCCCACATTTCAGGTATCTTGAGGAATTCATGGCAGATCCATAGGAATCTATGTATACACATGATCTCGTGATAGGAGTAACCCCAAGGTCTATAAAGCTAATAAAATAGTTTTTAAGCACAATGATATTAACCACCCAATTATGGGTGCTCCTCTAGCAGTGAGCTCATACTTCTAAGATGATGACTTCTAAAAGGAAGGAACTTCTGCTGGGAATGGTCATCTGATCGATGATTATCTCAATAATGGAGTATGAGGAAATTAAAGAACTGAGAGAAGAGTTCACAGTAAATGCTATTTAAAAATATATTTTTTAATTGATTTCAGAGAGGAAGAGAGGGAGAGAGAGATAGAAATATCAAGGATAAGAGAGAATCATTGATTGGCTGCCTCCTGCATGCCCCCTACTGGGGATTGAGCCCACAACTGGGGCATGTGCCCTTGACCAGAATCAAACCTGGGACCCTTCTGTCCACAGGCCCACGCTCTATCCACTGAACAAATCAGCCAGGATGACACAATAAATGCTTTTTAAAAGTCCACTAGCATTTGTTTAAACCAAGACTTCATATAGAATAGTCAAATCTCATCAGTAAGAAAAAGTCAACCAGATCTCATTTGTATTTGGGTAAGTCTCCAAAACCTAATCTCAGTGACCAGCATATGGCAGACTCTTTGGTGGTGGTCAGTGCGGGAGGAGGAGAAGAGGAGGGGTTCAATCATACAGCCTTGGAGACTATTTCCATGCAAGGCTGTCCTGAGTGGGACCTTGGGACAGATTCATGGGAGGGCTGATATGGGCAAAAGACAGAGAAAATATTTACTTTAATTTATTTGTAGCAGACAGGCTTGAGACAAGGACTAGCTGGAAGGGAAAGCCTAGAACATAATTATGAGTCTGATTCTGATTGAGAGGAAAATTTTGATATTTCTAAATAGTGGGAATAGGGTTAATGTTGTTGGAACAACAGGTAAGATATAACGTTGGCAGTAGAGTAAAAGATGGACTAGTGGGAGGAAGTCACAGTGACAACGTGGACGTTTTGTTCTTCACATATTAAAACAACGGTTCATGCTCATTGTCAGCACAGGATGTTCTCTGATGTGTTTCTTGAGTTAGCAGCTATGGATTTGTGCTGATATTGTCATCATTTCTTGTCCACACTCTCCTGTGAGCAAGGACAAGTATTACAGTGTGTTGATAAAATTACTGTAGTGCATAGGGTTACGAACATTCAGTTTGTGGTGAGAGAAGCATACAAATTTAGCCAGCACAGATAGAACAAGAATTCTGGCTTCTGGCCTTATTACATAATGAATGGATACCATTTATTGAGTGCCTCCTGTGTGTGAAACACTGTACTGTGTATTTTACAAATGTTATCTCACTTAGTTCTCAAAGCAATCCTTTGGCAGTAAGAATTGTGGACCCATTTTATAGTTGGGAAAGCTGGGACTCTGAGAGAGGTTGTTATTTGCCCAAGGACACGATTATAAGTGGTGGTTGCCTCTGAAGCACTCTACATAATTTCCTCATAGCTTGCCCATTAAATTGAAATGATCTACTTATGTGTCTTTTGCCCACACTAGACTATAAGGTCACCAGGAGAGGGACTTATTTTGGACCCAGTGCAGGCAAAGCATGTGTGTTGAACTGAATTGTCTGCTGCTAAAGCCTGTGCTCTTATCATCTGCCTAAGCTTAGTAGATGTAAGAACATTATAAAAATGTGGCAGGGACACAATTAAGGCTTGCAGGCAAGGAGAGTGCAGAGTTTTAGCATTAGAAGGCCTCCTAGTAATAACCTATGTCCTCTTTGGAAGAATTCTCAAAATTCTTCATTCATGGAAATTTTTCTTGTTGATGGTAAGAAACTGGATTCTATGACAACACATGGAAAACTGTGGTAGAAATTCTTTCTTCTGACTTCCTCTCCACCCCTCCTCCCCGTCCCTACCTTCTAGAGCACACAGAATATTAAACAGATAATTACTGCATGTTTCTCATGTTCCTGGCACTACTGCTTGATACTAGGAAACAGAAAAGGATGGGGCACAGGCCCATGGAGCTCACAGGTTAGCAGACGGTAGCCAAGGCCTGATAATGGTGAAGAGCAAGGACCTATGGGAGTACATATTAGGGAGACCCAAGTTAGTTTTCAGAGTTGGGGAATGTGTGAAGGATATTTAAGTGGCGGCCTAAGGCAGTGTGTTTACGTGGGTATTAACTGGAAAGGCATTGTGAGACCTGAAGCCAAGTGGTGAGCAAGTGTGTGACACAGAGGCAGAACTGCAAGACATAGGTGGCGGATGAGAAGGCACGGAGAATGGTAAGCATGAGACTGTACAGCGGGTACAGGCCAGATCCTGGAGGGCCTTTAAGCCTCATTAAAATCTGTAGACTTTTTCCTAAGAGCAGTGAGAAGCCACTGAATTTAGAAGGGTAGCTGGATATGTATGCTTTTCTCTCGGGCTAGTTGAGTGGAAAATTGGTTGGAGGAGGCAAGAGCAACTGTTAGGAGATGAATGCCTGAGTCTAGGAGGGTTAATGGGACAGTCTTTAAACGAGTCTGCCCCCTGGCAGCAAGCACCACTACTACATCCACCGCCAAGTTATTTCTCTGCCAGGTGAAAGCTACTTTGCATCCATCAGGAGTCTGGACACTGAGAGCAGTTCTGTGGCTGCTTGGTCTGGCCCCTGCCTACTCGGCAGCCTGTCCAGTCCAGACTCTCATCTACTATGTTGTATATGGTTTGGCTTTTTCTCACTCTCACAAGTGCACTGAGTTCTTTTTTCACTCACCCCCACAGGGCTCTTAGTGACTGATATTTACTTCCATTTGGACCACTCCTTCTCTCTGCTCTACTCATCTCCAGTAGTTAACTGCTTCTCCTGCAGCTTTCTTATCAACCGTCCTTTCCTCAGAGCAGCCTACCCTGTGCGCTAAAAATAGGTCAGGCCCCCTCTCATACTCTCTCAAAAACATCCTGTGTTTCTCCTTCCTATGCTCATCTCAGTTTGTATATATTGTTTATTTGTTATTCTTTTTCAGAAATCTTTTGCTAGCAGATGAATGAAATCCTACTGAAACTGGCTGAAGCAAAAACCAGAAAAAGTGGGAGGAGGGATGTATTGGCTCACATAACTGGGACAGTATTAACATGGAGTCTAACTGCAGGGAGCACCATTCAACAATTCTGGAGGTAAGCAACCCAGGGGCTAGAGGAGATCTGCCTCTGAAATTGCAGGACTCAGGGGCTTAGGCAAGGCCATCAGGCTAGTCATGGTGTCCGTTCACATCTCCTTCATGTATGTTGATTTCTGGTAGGCTTGCTTTATGTGGTGGCACCCAGCAGCTTCAGGCTGCTATTCTCCCTGCTGAAAATCCCTTGGGAAAAGATTTTTTTTATTATTATTTTTAATCATCAGATGTGCCAAAAGTCCCCAAATTGATTTCCAATATACCAGTAAGAGTATAATATAGAAGGAAGTTTAGTTCTCTCTCAGGTAAAAGAGATCCAGAATGATGTAGTCTCTAGCTTGCATGTTTCTTCTTAGGACCCAAACTCCTACCTCTTCCTCAGTCCGCTTCTACTTGATGGTCCCATGCAGCTCCTCCAGCTTTAGCCATAAACACATGATCTCTTCCCTTAGAAGCATTTTCCTAAAATCGAACACAAAACAAATGAGTGCTGTTATCCAAAGAAAGGAGAATGGTTCCTGGGTCTTGAGATTTCAGCTCCATCATCAGTTAGACTTTAGGTTTTTAAGCAATAGAAAACAACTCGAATTTTTATAAACTTAAAGGAGATTTATTGAATTATGTAAATGAAAATTCCATAAGTAGAGTGAACTTCAGGACAATTTGATTTAGGCTCTGTGATCTGTTGGCTGGGTTTACATTTTTGTGTAAATTCCATCCTGTCTGGATTCCTTTATCATGGCAAAATGATGGCAGCATTTCCAGATTTTTTTTTTTTTTAATCATCAGATGTACCGGAAATCCCCAAATTGATTTCCAATATAAGTTCAATTATTTTACATGGCATCCACACACCACATCACACCAGAAGGACTGTGTCATACAACCACTCTTGCTGTCATAGACCAATTGGGCCTTCTCCATTTCCCCATCTACAGGAGGTGGGGGTGATGTCCACCCCACTGAAGTTTCAAGGCTAATATAAAATGAGAGAAAATTCTCAATAGTGAGGTCCTGATGCTGTTAGGGAGTAGAGAGAGAGTTGCCTATTGGGTAGGCAGCCAGAGAATGTAGGTTACCCTCCATGTGAGCAGAAACTAAATCTCTAATGCCTCACTCTATACTTATGTACAAATAGATGATTAATAAAGATTTGGCTAGTGGGTAACAAAGCACAAACTAAGTAAGAACTTACCTGTATCACAACCTTTGCCATCTGTCCCCTGGAGCTAATAATACCCTCAATTTCTTCTTACCTTGTGGAGCAAAACTGTTCCAGATTTACCCTGACCAGAGACCAAGGCATAACATCTAGCCCCTATACTAGCATGGATGCCCTCATGGAAGCCTCACATAGGCGGCCAGATTCAGAGAGTAGAATTTCCTGGACAAGGTGTTTACTCAAAGAAGCCATAAACATCAGCATGCAAGGGGTGAGTGCAAACCATAATCAATTTGAGCCATCCATGATGTTCCAGTGGTACATGGTCACATGCCAGATCTAAGGAGCAAATAAGTCTACAAATGGGCAGTGAATTCAGGAAGCAGGAGTCTAGGAGTCGGGAATGGTGAGAAGGCAGATAGAAGGCAATGAAAGAAATAGCTGAGGATACGAACTATGAGCAGGACCAAGGTGGAGGACCCATTCTCACTGGTATTACCCCAGCAGCAGAGGGGCAGGCCTGCCACCTGAAGATTGTAGGGCAGGTCCCAGAGGGGTGGGAACCCTTCCAAGAGGCAATGATAAGCAGAAGTTCAACTCCAGCACCTGGGGACTTAGGGTTGTGGCAGCCTGGGGAGGCCGTGTAGCACAATGGTTAGGAGATTAAGTTCTAGAGTCAGATTGTCTAGATACCAGTTCCACCTGTCACTGACTAATCATGTGATTTTGCTCAAGTTACTCAACCTTTGACCCCTTGGTTTCCCCATCTGTGTAGTGTACTTAACAGTATGTGTTAGGAAAATTTGATACAGTAACAATCCTAAAGCTTTTATGCACAGGTCCTTACACACAGAAACACTAAATAAATGCTCATTGTTATTGTCAGCAGCAGCAAGTACCAATTGGGATACCCATGATCAGCACTAGGACCCTCAGATGCTACCTCTGAATCGCCATGCTCCTCTTTCCCTTCAGGATTTCACATATGATATTCCACATGCCTGGAACCTCATCTCCCTCCTCAGTGTCTGGCTACAACTTCCCCACTTCCTTCAGGTCTCAGCTGACACATCATTTCCTCAAGGTCGGGAGCTCTTGCTGTTCTGATGAGTAAGGACATTTGGGTTTGCCTGCCTGTGTCAGGTTTGGTCTGGGAAGTAGGGCAGAGGCTAAGTCTTCCTGCCCAAGGTCCATCTAGGCACCTGACACAGAAAGAGACTCAGACTCAGACATGAGTTATATTTTAGGAGCTAAGGGAGCCAGGTTAATGGTTTTACTTAAAATAAAACGAACACCTTGGATATTATTGTTTATTCTGAGGGCAGATGAGACAGAACTTTAACAGTTCTGGGCAGGAAAAATATGGGGTTCTAGTGCCAGAACCTACTGAATAGATGCACTGCATTAGAGTCTGGGTGTGTGCTGTTGTTTGTTTGTTTTGTTGTTGTTGAGAGGGAGATGGAACATGGAAATATTGACTTTTTTTACTCACTGATCCAGAAGGCCAACCTGGAGATCTAGATAAAGACTTGTCCTCCGGCTAAGGAGCCAGTGACTTAGCTAGTTTCCATCATCATATCCAGTTTTCTATCTGTAAAAGCAGAAGTTGGTTTTCACTTGGCACCCTTTAGGCCACACCTGGCTCTGCCCCATTTGCTCAGGTTTGAATTCCACCTGAGGAAAGCTGTATGACATCAAGTACAATTATTTTAGGTGGCTTTCTAAGATACTCCATGACCTGACTTCTTCAAAACTTCGCCTTTATTTCTTACCTCTTCCCATTGCAAGTTATTTCTCAGTCTTATGGAACTTTGATTCTTTAGCTGCCCAGCATTCTCTTGCCTCTGAGTCTTTCCCTCTGCCTAGAACTTTCTTCATATCACCTCTTCATGTGTGCATATTCCTGCATAATTATCGCTGCCTCTGGAAAGCCCCCGGGCCCTACCCCACTGCCCAGCCCGGGTGAAGTGCTTCAGATGCTCACACGTTCAGCATCATCTTGCTCACACGCCCTGTATTCCCAGGCCTCACCACTGGGCAGAGCAGAGTCAGCAGAAAATGTGTTGAAAGAATGTGTGACTGAATGAATCAGTAAATGAAATATGCTTGTCCTCTACAAATGACCAAGGGAGTTACTTTGACTAGAGGCCTAGAAGATGAGGGATTTTTTTTGTGTGTGTGTTCTTAGACTAAGGAACTGAAGCCTGCCCAAAAGGTATGGGAAACACTGATATAGCCAAAATAAAATAAGCCATGGAAAATGGATTGAACTGAGCCTAAATAGGATTGTGCTGAGCACAGCAGTATTCCGCTTCAAGGACACATCTGCCAGTCTGTTCCTGAGGATTTCATCTCTACTTCTCAAGGAAAGAACCTTATGCTTATAACACAAATCTACTGTCAATGTAAGACTCCAGACAGTTCCTCAGGGGCTTTCCATAAGAGTTTATACTCACAAAACTGACAATATGGGTCTTATCCCCTTCTGACTAGGGATCCTAAATCAAGGTTGGATTGTAAGTATGGTGGGCTATTCTGGCCTTATGGGGCATGAAGAGAGGCTGAGAATTAGCATGAGACCTACCTAGTAGCGTGGGATAGACTTTAAAGGACTGCAGAGAATAATGACAGTAGGAAAGCTGGACAGGGGCCACTATTATCAAGAAATACTGTAGTCTCAGTGACAACAGAGACAACTGGCAAAGGGTTTCCAATCAGAAGTATTAGGAGCTTGAAAGTGTGTTTATTGGTGGCTCCAGCAGGAAAGAGTCCTCACCATCATGGCTGAGTTCAGAGCTGGAGTAGATGCAGGACATATTGAAACTGCCAGTTGGTAGCAGATAAAAGAAGCCAGAAACAAGTGGATTTGGGATCACCACAAAGTGACTCCGCTGCAGTACTGGCCGTTTTAGAGGGGTCAGCAGTGAAACACACTGGGGCCATGTAGAAAGGACCTAGAGAAGGAGTGGGAGGCACAAAATCAGTGGACATGGTCACTAGATGCTCAGGAAGGCAGAATGATAGGAAATGAGATGGAGTTGAATCACCTTACAGAATTTTACACTAGGACATAGTGGATTTCACTGGGAGGACAAATGGCAAGAGATTTCTAGAGCTGTGAGCGCTGAGGAGGTGTTGAAACAGCTCTGGCATGTGTGGTGATCATCTTGGCAGAGATGGGATCAGCAATGATGATTCATCCCTATGTATGGAGAAGATGGCCTTCAAAGTGAGTGTCCCAGGAGGTGGAGGGGCGCTCCTGTGTGGAATGTATAGTGGTGTGAGAGCATTTTTTAAATGGCTGGTACCCCAGGGATGTACTCTTGCTTTGAAGTAGAGTCTGGAACTGGGGCCAATATGAAAACACAAAGGAATGAAGGCTGTGAAAGCAACATGTATTTCCTAGGCACCA
>PVJC01038204.1:0-16859 GCA_004026665.1 Murina feae | reverse complement strand
CGCCCGGCTCCACCACTTGGGCGGTGCAAGGTGGTGAGACTGAATGAGAAAACGTACACAGAGCTGGCGGCACTCAGCAGGTGCCCTCAGGGCCAGCACCCACCAGGTGTGGGCACTGCCTCTCCCCCAGGAGCCCCTGCCCCCTGCCGGAGGCCTCTCTGTCCAGAGAACCCCCAGGCTCCCTGGACAGCTTTCCCGATGACACTGAGCTCCCTGGGTGTTGCTGGGTGTCCCAGAGCCTCCAGAGGGACAGGAGCCCACAGTGCTGACCCTGGGGGACGGCAGTGGGTTACCTTCGTCGCCGTCGAAGGCGTAGGCGGCCAGGCGCAGGGTGGTGGCGCAGACGCTGCAGCGGAAGCACTCCCGGTGGAAGAAGTGGCCCTCGGCGCTCAGCCGCTCCATCACGTACACGCGCTTCTTGCAGAAGTAACAGGTGTCGCTGCCGCCCAGGTTCAGGGGAAAGGCCTTTCGTGGCGTGTCCTGGGGGGCACAGGGCATCGGAGAGGAGAGCAGGGTGTTAGGAGCTTTGGAAAGCGGGGCCCCGGCTGTTAGACACTCCAGCCTGATCACGGGGACGTTGTGGCTCCTGTCTGCCGCTCACGTCACTGCAGACGCTGCAGCATAGAGTGAGACTGGGAAGAAATGCTCCCCACACAGCCCCCAAAACTGCAGGTCTGCTGTTCATTGTACACCAGGCTGGTCGGCCACAGGCGGGCCTGGGGTGGGGGCTGTCGCCCAGCCCGGCTGCCCCGGTTTCGGGAGGGGGTGATGTCTCCTGGTCTAGGTGTGGACATCTTTCACAGACATGTCTGCCCAGTGACACCCTCTCCAGGAGCCTGCCCCAGCGTTCAGCGTTGTCGGGGGTAGAGTGAGGTCACTGAAGGGATGTTTTCTACATCCTCTGTCCCCTGCAGCGACTTAAGTCAGGCAGGGAGAGTTGTGGCATCAAAACTGCTCAAGAAAAAAAACCACAAAACTGTTCAAGAGAACTGCCGAAAAGGGAGAGGCTGTGCCCCACAGCCACCAGGCTCCCCTCGGATTCCTAAAGGCAAATGTAAGGGGTGGGGGCGGGGAGCGCAGGGGTGCCCTGGGCGATTCTAGAGAATATGCAGAAAGGAAGCAAAAGGGACGGTCAACTCTAAGCTCTGGTGGCTACTGGTCGGAGAAAGGGAGAATTAAAGAACAGGGATGTTTTTCCATCACTGAATTCTCAACCTGACGCTAAAGGGCTGCTTGGACACTAAACATTCACAGAAAGGGACCATGTGGAGGCCTCGCCAGGCCTTTCACCGAGCTCCCCGGCAGCGAAGGTGCTTGGCCTTGGGAAACAACCCCCAAGGTCACCAGAGATGGTTTGTCTTCAAGGATATGCAGCCTCCCTCTCCCTCTGCTCTGATCCGGCCATTCCCGACCCCTCTGTCCAAGAGAAGGGGCACCTTGGAGAGGGTCACGCCCTCCTCTCTGCGTCCTGGGTGTCCTCCCCGGGAGGCCAGGGCCGGAGTGCGCGGGGGAAGCTGGGGTGTGTGTGTGTGTTCTTACCAGGTCTGGAGAGGTGGCCTGGGCCTTAGGTCTGTGATCATTCATGTACAGATTGACCAGGACTTCGGCTGCAGCCCCTATTCCGCTGGACACTTTCCCTACTGTCAGCTACCCGCGAGCAGAGGTAGGGGAGACAGAGATAAGGCAATGCCTGTTAGCACCGAGAAGGAAGCGAGGAACAGGTTGGATGTGCATGCAAACAGCACCCGGGGTCCTGCCTCAGGCAGACCGGGCCTGGAGGGAGCTGCAGGCACTCTGCAGACGGAGCAAAGGACAGGAACGGAACCCTGTGACCCCCGGGGAGCCTGGCGACTCGTAGAACTACACTCACTGGGGGTGCAGGGCCTTCAGGAGTCACTACTCAGTGCACAGACGGGCTGAATGAGTCCAGAGAGAAGAAGACTCTATCCAAGGCCACTTAGCAAATAAACGTAAGATCCAGGACGCTGCGCCTGTTGCCTGACTCCCCCCCAACCCCCCAACCAGTTCTCATCAGGGCGCCTGTCTCATCAGCGGCTGGGACGACGCGGGCTCCTTGGCCTGATCTCCACCCAAAGGCATGTTTGCACCTGTGTCACCGGAGCCTCCAAAGCCCGTGAGGCACAGAAGCTGAGCAAGGGAGACCAAGAGCGCAGGAACTGAGACCTCACAGACAGACAGACAGCTGAACCGCAGCCACCCTCCTACTGAAACCCTCCCCCTTGGAGGGGTGTCCGCTGCTGCTCAGTGAGCGCGGAGCCCCCACAGACCTGGAGGAAGGGTAGGGCCCCACGTCACCACTGCTGAGCTTGGTTTTCAAGTTGAATAAAATGGGAGGATGGTGCCCGCCTCATGGATCTGTGGTAAGAACTGAGAGACATGGGGCAAAGTGCCTGGTGCTCAGCAGGGGCTGGGCCAGTGTGAACCTGACTCCTCCCTCCCGTCTTCCTCTGGCTCCGGAGGCAGGTGGCAGCCAGCCCTGCAGCTCCATGTCCCCAGGGAGCAATGGCTGTGCCTGACTAGAGCCTCTCCAGGCCAGGACCACAGTGCACCCTGACAGTAGAAGCAGAGGCTGGCCTGGGAGCGGAGCCGGCTCATGGGGCAGATGGAGGGCTCAGGATGAGACGCTGTGGGCTCCAGGCAGCATGCCCAGAGGTTCCGGGGCCAGGGCCAGGCAAGACCAGCCCAGAGTAGGGGAGGCAGCCCTCCATGTGGGCCCTGGGATCACTGCCTGATGGGTGGTGAGTGCCTAGGCTCCTGTGAGCATGATGGCCCATGGCTGCCTGCGAGTGCCTGGACCACCCCAGTGTGTGGAGGAGCCAGGAAGGGTGGGAGCTGACAGCACAAGCAGACAGGGCACACTCACCCACACACCCAGCACACGCAGCTGGACCCCTCTCCCGACCAGCTCAGAAAGGCCACCCAGGAACGCCGCAGCCGCCTCTGCAGGGTCCTGACCCCGTGATCCTGCAGGGAGGGGGCTCCAGACCCTCCCCTGCCTCCGAATCCAGCTTCTGGCAGATGTGTCCAGAGAGAGCTGCGATTTGGGCTGAAGGCCCTCGGGCACAGGCCGATGGCCATTGGGGGAGCACATAGCAGGGACCTGTGTGTGGGTGATGGACACCCTCAATCCACATCCAGACTGCTCTGAGGAACAGCAGAACACAGGGCAGCAGGCTCCCATGGCTCCCCACCTCCTGGCAGCGATGCCCATGTTCAGAACCCGAGACCTACTCCTCGGGTTCCAGCCAAAGCACAGGCGCTGCAAGGGAATGAGCGGAAGGGACTGCCGAACAGGCTGGAAGAGTGACACTCACCCTCCTTCTCGCCAAGGGAACCCCAACCTAACAGCAATGCTGGACCCATCACTCCAGCCCTATTTGTGGTTGTGGGGGATAGTGGAGACCGTGGCTGCGGCGACTGGTCCCGTGACTTTACAAAGCCTGCCCCTCTCAGGAGCAGCAGCTGCCAGGCCGTTCTGCCCCCTCCCCGCTGGCTCGGCCTGGGCGAGATTAGGATTCTGCTTTCAAGCGCACGCTCTGCAATTGTCACAAATGCCAAGACCCTTGGCTCCTGCTTTCAAGGAAGGCTCAGGTGCACTGGCTGAGGACAATAGGCTACTGTGTGCCTGATGCTCCATCCCCTGCCACGGGCCCCACAGATGGGTGCTGCAGAATATGAAGAACTTTCTGGTTTTGTATCAGAATAAAGGGGGAAATGCCATCTTTACCCCCCGCCCATCCACACTGCCCCGGCGTGGGGACTGGCTCCCTGTGCCTCTTCAGACGGCAGCGCGGTGATATCGGGATACCCACGGGCATCCCCTGAGTTAGCAGAGACTTTCTGGGGCTTTAGCTGCAAGTCCCTAATGAGACCTTATTAACCATTTAGCTAATAAGCACTTTGTATCGCCGAGCTTCCGTGTGATCCTGACTTAGGGAGCAATTAAGGCGCACGCAGATGGCTGTGCGGTTGCTGGGGTGTTGCCCAAACACATCTGTGCAGCCATGAGCCTGCTCAGTGGTTCTATCAGCACAGGGCACTGTCCATCACCTGGCCAGGGCATGTCAGGGTGAAGACCGACCTGACCAGAGAGGCCCTGTCCTCCCAGCGGCATTCACTTCCCACTCGGTGACAGCGGCTGTGCCTCATGTGGCACTGGGCTCCCAAGAGCACTTGGCATCTGCCAAGTTAGTGAGTCCAAAGCACCACCATCGGTGCAGCGTCCCATGGGACTTTTCTCCTCCTTAGATGCCTGCACAGGGCTCTGCATGAATGAGAACAATGGGGCTCACCAAGGACAAGGCTGGCTTTCCTCAGCCCAGACTCCAACGGTGATGTAATTACTGCCGCAAGCACCATCGCCCCGAGGCTGCAGACCACGGCTAGATCTCCACAGGAGACATTCCTAAAGCTCCCATCACTCACAGCTTGGAACAGGGTGGTCGCTGCCTGGCTGTTGGAGTCTTTCTCACCTGCTTCCAGCCGGCCTATCTCCCTCTCCCTCTGGTTTGCATTCCCTGACGTCATGGTCATGGCCCCATCTTATTCGCTTCTGCACCTCTGGCACGGAGCGGATGGGCTGAGTGGAGGAGGAAGCAGGCTCCTGGGCCCTTTTGTCTCCAAACAATGGTATTGCCCCTTCCCCTTGGACCGGGAACTCAGCCACAGATACCAGATGTCCAGGCTGCGCTCCTCTGCAGAGCTGGGCCACCTGTGGCCACCGGGCCTGCGGTGAACCTCATAGAGCCCACACGGGTCAGGCTGGGTGAGAGTGCTGCTCCCAAGGCCTCGGAGGTGGGGGGGCCCATGAGAGGGGGAGGTTTCCACAGGCAGGGCCCAAGGACCTCTCCTGGGTCTGCTGGGCAGGGACGTTCCCTGTGCCAGGGAAAGGCGAAAGGGAAGGGGAAGGGGAGGGCGAAGGGGAGACCCCCTTGCCTGCAGGGGTCTGGATATCACATGCTCAGAGCTGAGACACAGGTGGCCTCCCCGAGCAGGAGCCCATATCTGCGTCTTTGACTCTGGTGCCCAGCACCGAGCTCTTCCTCATCTGCATTTAACCCTCATGGCCTGTGAGGTGGGTCTCACAGCCATGGGCAGCTGAGGCTCTGGGAGTCCCTAACTCCCTGCGGCTGCACTGCTCCCAAGTGGCTAGGATGGAAATGCCACGTCTTCACCTTTGGAAAGAGAGGACTCAGCATGCATGTTAGGTAAATGAGCTTTCTTCTAGAATTCTCCTCCACTGGAGAAACAGGCATTTTTACCACACGCAAGGTCACTGCACTATTCCAGTCACCCTGAGGAGTAGCCACTGTCATCTCTGCTCTACAGGTTAGGAAACTACGGTGTTGAGTGGTCCGCTGACTTGTCCCAGGCCACACAGTGATCAGCGCTCTGACTCCCAGCCCATATCCTTATCCCTACAGCATCCTGCCTCCCTGCCACCAGCATTCTACACAGTAAAACCGCCCCGGCTGGGTTGCACAGAGGACATGTCCCACGAGCTGCCTAGTGTATCCCTGGGACAGAGAGAAGAACAGCGAGGTTGGAGGCAGCCTTGAGATCTTTCCTGTGTCAGATGAGACCAAGGCAGGTTGCCACCCACGATTGCCCAGCTTCCCGCGAACATGCGAAGCTCTAGAGTAAACCCTGCAAATCCAGTTTTAAAGCAAACACCCAGGAGGGGAGAGAAAGCTCCTTTTGCAAAGCACTCTGCTCTCCCACCCAGGAGGACTAACCACAGTCTCCAGCCCAGTGAGTCCATCCCTCTTGCTCAGCTGTGCAAACACTCAGCCACTACATGGTTCGTAACAATAGCTCAGCAGAGGGCACACGGCTCTCAGCCGGGGCAGAAGCCTGATGGGTGATGGCTGCCCTTCTTAAATGAAGAAGTTAGCTAATGGATGAGGGGGCTGACACGCTGCAGGTGGGCTGGTTGGATGGGATGGACGAGTCTGGTGGTGCTGAGGACGTGAGACTGGATGTGATTCCATACTCTAAGGTCTAAAAACACAAGATTCTGGGGTAAGAATTGGGTCCTTAAATGAGAAGCCCTCAAGATCCTCTGAAACTGTTCAGGCAAAAACTAAACAAACAAACAAAAACCCAGCAGTATCACTGAAATTGAAGGCAGAACATGGGTCTGAGAGGGTGGGTTTGTGTAGTCTGAAGGCAGTCGGTGGCCCAGGTTTCTGTCCCCGTGAGTAACATGTGCTCCTCATGGCAAGTCCGGCTAAGTCTGCTCCCTCGAGGAGGTGATTACCCCAGATCCACAGACTTGCAGTGGGGGGCCTTAGGAGGAGCAGGGACTAGCGTCAGCTCCCACGTGCACTTCCCTTACCCCAGCTGCCCTGAATGGAGGCAGACTTGGGTCACTGGGCCACGAGAGAAGCCCGCAATCTGTTGGAAGAAGCAGCAAGGCCCCAGGTCCTCAGGAGGGAGGCTCCCTGAGCCCCACCAACTGAATGAAGTTGTTTGTCCCCGAATTGTCACCTATGTAAGGGGCAGCATCTCTTCTACAAGAGACCTCACTCTGCCAGCTTCTGCATGTGCACAGCCCATTGCTGAGTCAATGGTGGAGCGTGGTAAGGGACGGGAGGGAAGTTGAGGGGGGTGGGGGTTGGCTGTACAGCTGGCAACGTTCTCTCCTAAGTGCCTACAACGGCTTCACAGTGAGAGCTGGAGGGCTCTGTGGGTGTCAAGTGCAACCTGGATGCTTTTGGCAAATGGAGAAACTAAAGCTCAGAGAGAGCAAGTGACTCCCGGGGTCCCAGGGAGGCCCTTTATGAGAGCTCCCCGATCATTCCCAGCCACACTTCTGTGAAAGGCACATATGGTGGATGTTATTAAAACAGCCCAGTTATACCATCGTTTGATGGCCAAGGCTGGCTTAGGAGATGGGGTAAGATAAAAGAAAAACCAGGGAGAAGCAAGAAACAAAGAAGAAAAGCTCTAGAGGTGGTAGCCAGGGGACTGGAGTTGGCCATCCCGACGTCCACTCCATTTGCAGCCCTCCCTCCATTCGCACTGGGCCTGCGTGGTGCAGAGGAGAGAACCCCAGGCTGAGGCCAGGACCCCTGGGCACTCGTCTCCTCCCTGTTTTCTGTTCTGTGGCTTCTGCTCAGTTCCCACTTTCCCAGGAAGAATCTACTGTTACCCCATTAAAATTGCTACCCTCCCCTTACACACCAAGTCCCTGCTGTCTGCTGATTTTCCATAGGAAGTATCATCTTATCTTCTGACATATGGCATCACTTATTTCTGTATCATATTGTTGTTGGTTACTCCCCCTACTAGGCGCCAAGTCCCATCAGGGCAGGGGCATAACTCCTGCTCACTGATGCGCATCCCAAGAGCCTGAGACCAAGCTGTCACTCAACAAATATTTGTCTAATGAGTGAATGCTTCCTCATGGACTCGCTGAGTGCCATCGGTGTGACGCTGTTTAAAGAGCCATTGGGGAAGTGGCGGCCAGGGCCTCCTGTGATGCTGTGAGGATGCCGTGACAGGAGACAATCCCACTGACAAGAAGCATCTGTCGCACCCGTACGCCCCACATGCACCCAGGGAGCTGCCTTTTGCCACCACCTAGAGAACTAAAACCTACAGGAAACCATGTCAGGGAAAGCTAGGAAGTGTGGTGGCTCAGCCCTGACAGGGCAGTGAGCAAGCCAGGCCATCCTGAGGTCAAAAGAAAAGCAGGGGCAACAGAGGGTCTTAACCAGGACCAGCCAGAGAGGGGCTGGGCCAGGGCCAAGCATGAGCCACTGCCTGTCTATACATAAGTGCCCTCCCCTTTATCATTCTGTTAAGGGTGACGATGACCTTTTTCCACAGCAGGAAGCACTCCCCAGGGAAGGGCAAAAAGGCTACTCTGAAGCCTTTTAGTGAGGTTGATGACAAAAATGCCAGTCTCCACCCATAAGCTCACCATCACGTGAGCCAGGAATCATGCTCTTGCTGATGAGAGAATGGAGGCCCAGACAGGTGAGGAGACTTAATGTCAAACAGCTGATCAAAGGCTGACCTGGGATAAGACGCGGGCATCTCAGCCTTGGCTATTTTCTTCTTCTTCTCTCTCTCTCTCTTTTTTTGTAAATATATTTTTATTGATTTTAGGGAGGAAGGAAGAGAGAGAGAAACATCCTATATAATAAAACCCTAATATGTAAATTGACCAAATAATGAAATGGCCAGTCACTATGATGCACACTGACCGCCAAGGGGCAGATGCTCAGTGCAGGAGCTGCCCTCTGGTGGTCAGTGTGCTTCCACAGAGGGATTGCCATTCAGCCAGAAGCCAGGCTCACAGCAGCGGAGTGGGCCTAAGCTGGCAGTTGGACATCCCTTGAGGGGTCCTGGACTGTGAGAGGGCACAGACTGGACTGAGGGACCCTGTGGCCCCTTCCCAACCTCCATGGCATGAATGTCAATATAAGAGAGAATCATTGATCAGCTGCCTCCTGCACACCCCACACTGGGGATTGAGCCCACAACCCCAGCATGGGCCCTGACTGGGAATTGAACTGTGACCTCCTGGTTCATAGGTTGATGCTCAACCATTGAGCCACACTGGATGGCTAGCCTTAGCTATATTCAGTGAACTTGAAGACAAAGTGTGTTTCTCCATTCTAGGGATGTGTCACACCACGATGGGGACCTTGGGGGCGGGGGCGCCTGATAAGATTCCTTATTCCTTTCTTGGAGACAGTATCAACACCCTTCTTCCCCTAGTGTGGGGGTGAAAGGGGGCCTCGCCCCCAGCTACGCATGAGGAAACAATTCCTAATTTCCCACTAATGCAGCAGCAGGGAGCTAACAGCTAGAGGCAAATGAGTAGAAACTCTGATGGGGGACAGTCAGCCCCGCCGGCCAAGCTCAGCCCAGGCGGCTGCTAGACAGACTAGATGTGTTCAGAGGAGCACAGTCTGTGGGGAAGAGACTCCAAAGCCACTGCCACACGCTGCGGCTAAAGAAGTGGCCACACGTCCGTTCCCAGGCTCACCCATTCCACGGCCATGCTTCCCCGGAGGCTGCCCCTCTCCCTCCCAGCCTGGGCGTGTTCTCAGCATATACGGTATCAGGAGGACAAGCGAAAACATGGAACGTGCCCAGAGCCCACATTTCACAGTTGCTCACGGTGCATTTCACGATCACTTTAAACAGAGCTAGCTCCCCACCTCCTTCTCCCTCCCTCCGAGCCAGCCTCCGCACTGCCACCCACATCGTCCTCCTAGGACACGGAGAAGAGCCCGCAGCGGCTCGCTGGAAGAGGACTTAACGCCATGCCTTACCACGAGAAGAGTGGGCTCGCTTTCGTACTCACTCTCTGCACCCCTATGAATACTTTTATCCCCAAGTCCAAGTCTCACCAGAATCCTGACCCTCCATCCAGGAAGCCCTGTCTGCCTGCCGTTGCACATGCCGGGTCCTTCCTGAACCATCCCCCTTCTCCCCTTCTCTCAGCAAATCCTCCTTATAACCCTCAACCCTCAGCCCCCATACTCCTTCCTGCGAGTCCTTCCGGGCCTCTCCCCTCTGAGTTCCTACAACCTTGCCCTTTATGCCGCTCATAGAATTAATGTATAGTATTATATTAGGTTCGCCACATGAAACGGCCAATTCGTTAGGTCAAAAATAGCCAAGTAGCGGCAAGTTCATATGGTAAAAGGTTACTTATTTCTAGGCTGATATGCTGTTTTGCCATCTAAACTGTAGCAAGAGAAACCTCTTGTTTTTTTCCTCAGCACCTGACACAGTGGCTGGCATACGGTGTGCATCCAGCTAAAGCTTGCTGGATGAATGAGTGGTATTAGATGAGCTTTTGAGTGCTGCCTGTTTCTGCTATGTTCCTGGGTCCAACACAAAACCAGAACCAAACCTGGGACCGTTGGGCAGTATCTTACAGACCTTCCACCTCAGCCAAGCCGAGCTCAGCGGGCCGCGCAGGCCGGCATCTCGGAACACGCAGGGAGTGGGGGAGCTGATTGTTCGGGACAACTACCTTTCTGGCAGGAGAAACAGAGTCAACAGCCGATGGAGAGGAAGCGGCAGCTGGATCAGGAGATGGAAGGCAGGAGGGAGAAGGCGGAGGCTGAGTATGAGACAGGCCTTTAGAGAGTAGTTTATTCTGCACAGAACGGAAACAGAGGAAAGTGATTATCCCCCGGCAAGCCCCAGTATGCTTGCCTGGGTGCAGCCCCTGCCTACGCATGCGAGGAGGGGAAGGGACATCCAGGCCCGCCTCTCGGGACCGAGCAGAGGCCTCTGTCTTTGAAGCCCGGCAGGGTTGTCTGGCTCCTGGCTACATTTTCTGCTCCAACTCCCGTGTCACACTGTTACAGCTGGAGCAGGTCCATCCTGCCTGTGTCTGCCACAGACACCAGCGAAGCGCCCAGGCCCTGACTCTGGAGCTTGGTATAAAGTGAGGTGCAAGCTTAGGAAAGGAGAATCCTGGGCTACTTTGGGGCAGATGGCCTCTGCGGCTGCAAACACCTGTGCCACCTAAACACGAGCTAAATAAATGCAGAGCCTCCTTCCCAGGCCAGTGGCTCTGCCGAGCAGCAGAGGACTCAGGTCTGCAGGAGACTGAGTGAGAGCCTCAGGGAGGAGTGTCCTAGGGACCTGGTTTGCTGCAAGAGAGCGCCTCACACGCCTCACACATACAGGCGCCGTGGGACCTCATGTCAGTTCCTTCATCTCCTCGCCTGCACACGCTCTTCTTTTCTGCAAGTTTCTAAATAAGCGACTGGCTCACGAGGGGGAGGGGAAGGCTGTGCTTTGTATTCCAAGGCAAAGCCATTCTCCTTGGCTCTGTGCTGCCTTTTGGGAGAGCAGAGCTCAGGTTACGGCCTGGGGCTGGCCTCCTCCCCAGTGTTTCCCTGGTCAAGGCCATGGGGAGATTCTCCATCAGGCCCCCAAATATCATGAGCAACTGGGCTGCTTTCACCTTAAAGGCGCTGCCATGTGATTCTTGCAACTGACCAGCTTTCCCCCCTTGTGTCTAAGAGCCCGTGTTTCTGTTCGGTAACATTTACCTTTGATCTGAGCTCACTTTTGTCTCTTGGTTTTCCCCTTGTCTTGACTTATCTACCCATTGTGAGTGTGCTTATTTGCATCTTTCTTAGACAGCACCTTGAACTCCTTAGCGGCTTGACAAGTGAATCGCGCCTCCTGCTATAAAAGCAGTGGGAAGGAGGACACGAAGCTCCAGAGGCGTGTCGCAGCCGCCTCGCGGGCTCCCGGGGCTCCGAAACCCCGTTTACCTGCGGGAAATCGCCATGTCCAAACATGGAGGCCAGGTGAGCCGCCTTCTCCTTAATGTTCTTTTGGTGAAATTCCCTGTTGGCCAAGTTCTGAGCCCTCTTCTGCAGCCAAGGTGAGAAAGGAGAAAGAAAAAGAGGGTGACAGAGCCTGGGATGGCGGGGTGAGGGGGCAGTGGGGCAGGCTTGTCTCACTCCCCACACAGAGGACAGGGGACAGGGCACGAACAGTCAGAGAAGGAACCCGTCCTGGGCAGGCGGAGGAAGAAGGGAAACAGAAGGCACCCCCGACCTGGGCAGAGACAGGGCGCAGGGCGAAGCTTTCACCTGGAGAATCTTCTCCTCCACGAGCTGCAGCCGCCGCAGCACCCCCGACAGGGCCAGCGCCCCCTGGCAGGCAGTGTTTTCTTCGCGCCCCCCCAGCTGCAGGTCAGACTGGGCCCGGGCTCGGCGGGGCCGGCTCGGGCACTCTCCACCAGCAGACACTTGATTTATCTCTCGGAGCACATGCCCCGTCACAACCACGGAGGAGAGCTGGAAAGAAGACAAATCAAGCTTCCTTCCCTACTAGGGCCCTTGCATCGCCCCCCAACATGAGGATCCCCACAAGGACCAGGGGCCCGGGGCGCACCAGGGGTCACCTTGAGTAAGAGTCCAAACTAACCTCAGGTGCTGATGGTCTGCCATCTGCATCAGAGTCACCTGACAACTCCTTTTTGTTCTTTAGTGTTATTTTTTTTACATTTCCTTTTTAATTTAATTTATTGAGGTAACATCGGTTAATCACATTATATAAATCTGACATTCTCTTTAATATGACTGTTGGGCCTCCTTCCAGACCCACCGAATCCAAACCTGTAAAACCCATGTTCTCCATCCTAGACGCACACTGCAGCCACCGGGCCCTTTAACAATCTACCCAGGGCTGGGCCTGACTTCTGGAGGGTCTAATTTAATTGGTCCTGGGATGGCCACCAGATATTGGTATTTTTTTAAGTACCCATTTTTTTAATTGAAAAATAATTGGGGTTTGTTTTTGTGTGTGTGTGTGTGTGTGTGTGTGTGTGTGTTTTTAAGGATAAAAAGAGCCTTTATGTTTAAGGACGGAAATGATTACTTGAACATTTAAACAGCTAGATTTAGGTAACTCTTATACACCAAGACAACAATTCTGCTTCATAACCACACTGACCTCATTCAACCTCCACCGCCCAGAAGCAACACACATGTCTCATGCTGACCAGCCATCTCTGAATGCTGTGGTCTAAACAGTGAGTCTGTGCAAATTCCAAACCCAGAGATGCTGGCTGGGGAAAGACACAGTGCACGGCTGCCACTTCGCCTGTGCACCACGCGGGGCCTCCGCCACACCCCAGCCTTCCCCCTTCAAGGCGTGCCTCCGAGCAGCCACCTATGCCCATCCCACCATCACTGCCACTTGCTCATCCCTTTACACATCAGCCTGTGTACGTGGTCTGCAGCTAAAGCTGTGTTCCGGGGCATCCAGCAAAATAGAACGGGACCAATGGCATGTGTTGAAAGACCAATGTGTCCGCCTCCCCAGAGAACTACGATCAGCCCTACTGGGGTGTGCAGAGGCTGACTGAGCCCACCCCTCCGCATCAAGGTCCCCTCTGGCTTCACCAAGACCCCATCCATTGGAAGGAGCCCTACCTGCCTTTTCAGAGGAGGCGATGGGCTGGCTCTGGGCTCTTCCGGTTGGTGACAGCAAGAGTGAACAGGAGGGTCAGAGGACGAGCGAAGGACAGGCTTACCTATCCCCGAGACACAGCGTTCCTGAGAGGAGGACGGGGAGTCCAAAATAGCAGCCGCAGGAAATACGAAGGAAAAGGTGAGTCAGACTGAGAGGGAGGAGAGGAAGGGAGGCAGGGAGCGAGAGTTTTCAGGCATAGAGAGTACGAGGGTGCCCTGGGCTGAGTTGGGGTGGGCCCTCCGCCAGGAAACCTGAGTCCTGGCTCTCTGCCCAGGCGGACAGCAAGTCCTGTGGTCCCCTCCTCAGGGACAAGGTGCTGTTGGCTCAGACCCGAACACTGGACAGGCCCTGCCAGAGCCCACGCCCAGCCGGGGTGGCCGGCCCTGGAGTCTCCTGGAAATGGAAGAGCTTCCCGCCTACCAGGGAATAGGAGCTGCTGGGAGAAGCTCCAGCAACACTCGGGGCTGCGAGGGACCCAGCCTGCAGAGGGGCAACTGAGACAAAACGTCAGAGTAGGAAGTCTCAGGAAATGACCCCCTTATAGGAAAGCCTGCTTCCTGGGAAGGTCCATTTGTCTGGAGGAGCATGGTCCATCTCAAGACCAGGGAGACCTCTCTGATCACCTAAAAGCTGAATTAACCTAGAGTCTGCCCTCCTCCTGAGAGGAGACTCATCTGTTGCAGGACAGGTGTTCTCCAAAGAAAGACCAACCCCCTTGCCCCAAGCTTTGATAATGTGGCAGTGGCTTCCCAGAGGCCTTCAGGGGAGCCAACTGAGCCATGTGGCGCAGACCCCAAGCCAGAGTCCAGGAGAGATCAGCTCGGCCTGCTCCCCGACCTCAGCTTTGCTCGCCTTCAGCCTCACCCTGACCCTGGTCAGACACTCAGCCTTGCCAACCTGACCCGAGGGAGGAGGGAGAGGCACCACAACACTTGGGAAGTTGGTCCCCATTGCTGCAGGCCCACAGGGATAAGACCCGTGACTCAGTTTCCCCTTGGTTGGGTGAGTCTTCTCACCAAGGACTTGGTGCTCTCCCAGGCAGCCAACACTCTGAAGCTTCCTCCCACTGCACATCTCTTAGATAGCTGCAAACCAGGTTGCAAAGTAAAGCCAAACCAGGGGAAGGATTCTTCTCTAATGCAGAACAGGCATGGCAAACTGCCGTCCTCCAGCCAAATCAGGCCTGCAGCCTGTTTTGTAAATAAAGTTTTATTGGAACACACGTATACACATTTGTTGAGGTATTGTCTACAGCTGCTTCCATGCGACAATGGCAGAGTTGAGTAGGCTGCAAGGGAGATCAGATGGCCCCTGAAGCCTAAAGTATTGGCTGCCTGGCCCCCTTTAGGAAATTCTGCTGACTCCTGGTCTAGAAGAAGGCTTGCTTGAGCCAGGCATAGCTGGCATACCTGAAATCCATCACTAGCCGGAACATTTCTGCTGGCTTCTCGGTTCTGGTCACCGAGAAGGCCGGTCCAGTGAGCATGTGATGGGACTCACCTGCTTCAGGAGCGTAGGGTTCCGAGAGCTCTCCTCGAACTTGGCCAGCAGCTGACTTGCCATGGACTTGACTTTGTTCTGATTTCCACCTTCTTTACTGATGCTGCCCTCTTGACTGGAGCCCAAACTCCGGCTGGAAAAGGCGGGCCGCTGCAAAGTCCAAAACAGTGCATTGGTGGTTGGGTCTCAGAACCCAGATATCAGGGAGGAAGCCTGGGGGCTGAGGACAAGGACTAATTTCTGAAAGAAGGAGACCCTCCATGGTCCCAGGAAGTGAGGCACAAGCAGCAGGCAATGCCTAAGGATGGGCACAGAGCCAGGCTTGGGAGCCCGAGAGTTAGGGTTTGCATCCTGACTCACTTTCCAGCCCAGTGACCTTGGCAATGAACTTCCCTAAAGTTTCTGCATCTGTAAAATGGGAGCAGAACCCATTTCACATGGTTGTCTCACACACACACACACACACACACACACACACACACACACACTCAAATATATTAATGAAGCGGTGAGCAAAATCATTTTCAAAATATATTCTGTGGCTCCCAAGAGGTGAACAGAGTGTGAGTGTGAGTGTGTGTGTGCATGCATGTGTGTGCATGTGTGACTGTGCGAGAGTGTGTGTATGAGTGTGTGTGTGAGTGTGTGTGTGTGTGTATTTGTGAGTGTGTGTGAGTGTGTGTGAGTGTGTGAATGTGTGTGAGTGTGAGTGTGTGTGTGCATGTGTGTGTGTGAGTGTGTGAGTGAGTGTGTGTGTGAAAAGGGAGTAAGAAGGATGTATGTCAGGCACAGGCTTTGGGTATCTTCCTCCTTCCTCCTCAGCACCCATTCCCAACTCCAACTCCGCTCTCTTGGTGCTACCATTTAAAAACAATATTTAATTGTGAAATAATTTTGGATTTATGGAAAAAATATAAAGATAGCCCAGAGGGTTCCCGCATCGCCTTCACCCAGCTGCTCATAATGGTAACCCCGGGAGCAATCCCAATATTGTCACCATAACTAAGAAATCCACCCGCGTGATGCCATGAACCTCAGACTCATTGGACTATGCCAGTATTTCCACACATTTCCTTGTTTGGTTCCAGGAGACAATCCAGGATCCTACATTGAATTAAGTCATGACTCCTCCCTAGTTCTCTCCCATCTGCACAGTTTCTCCATCTGTCTTTGTCTTTTATCACTTTGGCAGTTTCGAAGGGGGTGGGTCAGCTCTTGTGTGCAAAGTCCCTTAATCCAGGTTAGGTCCGGTTATGGATTTGGGAGAAGGATGCCACAGAGGTGAAGGGCTCCTCTCGGTGCTTTATACCAGGGCACATGACACCAACGTGACTAAGGACAGTGAGACGCTGGCTGTGACCTTTTGATTATGCTATTTTATAAAACAGAGTTCCAGCCCAACAGGCGTGGCTCAGCGGTTGAGCATCAACCTATGAACCAGGAGGTCATGGTTTGATTCCCGGTCAGGGTGCATGCCCAGGTTTCAGGCTTGGTCCCCAGTGGGGGGCTTGCAGGAGGCAGCTAATCAGTGATTCTCTTTCATCATTGATGTTTCTCTTTCTCTCTCCCTCTCCCTTCCTCTCTGAAATATATATATATATATATATATATATATATATATATATATATATATATCTACTCTATAAAAGCGAAATAGTAAAATTAACCGTTTCTTCGGGATGCCCAACAGCCAATCAGAGCAATGGTATGCAAATTAGCCCAGCCAAGATGGCGGAAGCCCACCCAAACACTGGGTCCAATGGAGCGATGGCGCCGGTGAATGCACAGGCAGAGGCCTGGCCTCCGCCTGTGCGTTTGCCGGCGCAGCCGGGGCTGGGAATGGAGCGTTTGCCGGAGGTGGGTTCCGGACAGTGGCGGCCTGCTGCAGCATGGGGCGGAAGCCAGGCCCTGGGCCCTGCAGCTGGGCTTGGGAATGGAGCTATCGTGGGCCCACGTGACCTCGGAGGCTCATCTGCAGCTGCTTGCCGCCTGGATCCAACCTTGTGGCCTGCTCTGGGTGTGCAGGAGCTTCTGTGGCCCATGGCGGAGCCTACTATGCAGGTTGGCCACAGATGTTCCCTTTGTTGTATGTGTTTCTCCCATTGACCCCTTCCACCTCATATCCAACCCCCCCAGGCCTTTCCCCCTCTATGTCTATGTCCATAGTTTATCTCTTAACATTTCTGTTTCCTTTCCAATCTCTAAATTTTATTTTCTAAGTTGTGTACTATGATAGTCTTATCTAATTTTCTCTTAGCACAATCTTTTTTTCCCTTTGTAGTACCATTATTCCAAAACACCCAGCCAGCAAAACCATACCATTGATTACTGGGTAATGCTATCATTTAATTTCTTTCTTTTTATGC